>LZPO01017443.1:30594-47812 GCA_001675575.1 Neotoma lepida
TTTTTTTTGTATTTACCAATTAAAAAATATATGTATCATAATTGTATTATATGATTACTATTGAGAGTGAATATTTTCACTTGGCTTTTCTTTCATTTGTTAAGATCATTTGTTGAAGTATAGTAAATCATTTTGGCCAGTTGTTTACAAGGTTGTCCAGTTAGAATGACTGTTTTGTTTTTTTTAGATTTATTTATTTATTTATTTATTTGTTTGTTTGTTTGTTTGTTTTGTGTGTGTGTGTGTTTGTGTGTGTGTGTATGCACATGTGCATGTGGATTCCCAGAGAGGCCAGAAGAGGACATCAGATCACTTGGAACTGGAGTTAAAGTTGGTTGTAAGTCATTTGACATGGNTGCTGGGAACTAAACTCAGGTCCTCTGGAAGAGCAGCAAGTGCTCTTAGTCACTGAGCCATCTTTTGGCCCTTGGAAATCACTGTTTTAAAAGTTAAAAGTTTAAACCNGACAAGTCCAGCTAGTTCTATCAGCAGACTTCTCACAACGACTAAGAACAAAAGGTATAGAACTCTGACAGCCTTTTGTGGGCAGTGTAGTACGGTTGCAGTGAATGGATCTCTGTTGAACTCAGTGTGGCCTGAAACCCACTCTCCATGAGGACTAAACATGAAATATGAAATATTGGCTGAGAAAGTTCCTTTAGATTCTTCAGATCNTCTGGTAGTAAGATAACACTTTAGGCTGTTGCTAGGAAAGAATTGGGGGACTCACTTTCAATCAACCAATTCTAGGGTAGCAGCCTGAGGCCCATCNCTGGTCCTCTTCAAGTTGAGAGTAAGACATGTTTATCTTTTTATTAATTAGACTTCTGGGGTTCAAGTGGATAACTTGCTAATATTGTGGCAAAAAAATTCCCTGTGGAGTGATCGAAGTTCGGGGACACTTCTGGCGACCTGGCAACTATTACCTCTTGGGTCTATACTCTGTTTACTGTGGGAAAACAGTTTACCTGGCTTGTTAGTCTTAGATGTCAACCTTGAGAAACAACAGTGAGAAAGGTCTCACTCTCTTTGATGAATTTAAAAGATGCTTCTTCCTGGAAAATGCACTGAAGGTTGCCCCCTGATGTGAATGACTATCAGGTAGGAAGGACTCATGACTCCTTCCAGAGCAGAAGAATGGATAGTTCTGATAAGTCAGTAAACAAAAGCGAAAGGTTTCATGGTCAGGGAAGCTTAAGGACACAAACAGTACATGACAATGTCATATAGATTGGAGTCTCCAAATACTGCCTTTCTATTTAACTTCCCACCTTGCTAGAAGTTAAGTATGTAAGGAGCTGAGTTTAGCACAGACGGTGTTAATATGCTCATCTGCATCACCCCCCAACTTTCATTGGCCAGGCCTCTCTAACCTTTCTTGGACATTTCCTGGTCAAGAAGTTGGAAGCTCATTTCAAGTTTCAAAGTTACCCCAGTGGGTTACTGACCGGGAAGATGGGTTCCCATCTCAAGTTAATAATGTAATCTCAGGAAGGTCAGAAGCAAGCCAGCTGAGGAGGACTAATTTGCAACTTTCGGAGGTAGATATAAATCACTGTGGCATCATGATTCATTTGACATTTTAAGGCTGACTCAATTCTCTTTGTCTTTCTCTGAAGCTGCTACGACAGAGGCTACAGCTGCTGGTTGATTTGTCATTTGTCCTAAAAGNTGGTAAAGGATGTGACAGGACTCTGGACCAGGCAAGGGATAAAGGAAGCTAAAGGTGTGACACTCCTGCTGTGGTAGTTTATAATGTGCTGGATGATTAGGCCAGAGATGAATTATAGCAACAGAAATAAAGCCAATAGCATCACAATTTTATGNGTACTTGGTAGGAGGCAGGCAATCGATTTCTGTGTGTTTTCTTGATTGTGGGGGGATGACTTGCCACAGACTGTTTCTCTAGTGAAAGGCATGCCAAAAAGTCACAGAGTTCTGCTGGGCCTGGGAGAGGAAGCATAGGGGCCCAGCAGTCTGTGGCTGGGGCAGACTATCCAGCAGAAATAGAATGTGAACTCACATACAAGGCAACTATGCCTTTTAAATTTTTCTTGTAACCATATTAAATAAAGAAAAAAGAAAAAATTATGTTATTTTAAACACAACATTTTAACAACCACATTTATCAAAGTTCTCATTTCAATATAAGGAGTCCAAAAACATTAATTATTTTTGTTATTTTAGGGGGACAAGGTCTTATAAAGCTGAAGCTGGCTTGAATCTGCTATGCAGCTGAGACTGACTGTGAGTGCCTGATCCCCCGACCTTCGCCTCCCAAGTGCCAGCATATAGGCAATGTATCACCAAACCCAGCTAATGCAGAAATTATTTATAAGCTCTCTGGCATTCCTTTTTCCTCCAAGTCTGATGTGTATTTGTTATTCATAACACAGCACAATTATACTAGCATGATTTTAGGCACCCAATAGCCANATATGGCTATAGCTACCAACTTGGAAGGTACAGATCAAGGGGGTGTCTAGCATATTCATTTTTATACTGATTAGTCATTGAAATGCACTCAACAAAGGTTTGTTGAATGACTACTCTGCTAAACCATACGTGTCCTTCTTACCTATCAGGGATATATCACAANACTCTGCCGGAAGCTGTAATGCCNATCTGTTGTCTACTGCAGCGATGTAACTGATAACACTCTTGGCTAGTGGTGACATATGANNAGACNTCTATACAGCATGAATACACCNGACAAAGGGATTATTCACATTTTGGGTGACATCCTGCGTGGGATGNANCAAGATGATGTAAGATTTCATCATGCTACCCAGAATGGTTTGCAATGTAAAACTCATGAGTTGTTTATTTCTGGAACTTTCCACTTAATATTGTCNTAGTGAAATTGANCCATGATTAATTTGGAAAGTGCAGCTATCGATAAGGGGGTGGTGGCTACTTTGGACACACAGGTTGAATTTTAGAGCTTGTGTTTTGCAAGAAAGAGGGAGAAAAATGTTATAAACAAGTAGTATGTATCAAAGAGTGATTACACAGAGAATGCAGCAGCTGAGGAAATAGCTTTGGGGTTGAGGGTGGTATTGTAGATGGATTAGTCATGCCAANCGTCTCTGAAGAGGTGACATTTGGGGTTCCTTACACAAAGGGAAGCAAATGCTGATGATTTTGCCGTAGAACAAATCAAGAAAAACTTCAAAGACTGACACAATTTGGAATTGATGGAGTGNGATGATCGGGGCATTCAGAGGGCAGAGTAGCTCCTGTTATTTCTAGGAAGAGTGAGNAGGAGGGAAGGAGGAAGTAGCATTCAGGATGATTATTGAGTCTCTTGCTTTTTAGAAGTTGCAGTTAATTTGAGGGTCACTGGGGGAACATCCAGAAAGCAGGGTAGGANGGATATGAAGAGGAGAATGGAATTCTGGTTCTTATGTCTTTGGGAAGAGCAGGCTTGATGAAGCNTTTGGGGTGTGCAGGAAGTCTTTGGAGAACTCATGGAGAAAGACTGCTGTAGAAACCATGGCCCAGTAGTTGGGGCATGAGATGGCTCAGTGGGTAAAGGAGCTTGTAGTACAAACCTAGTGACCTGAGTTCAAACCCTGAAATTTGTGTAAAGGTGGATACATAGAAGTGATCATACAGTGTTTCCCATAACCTCTACAAGTTCTCTGCTGCACTCATTACCACCACCCCAAGAGAGAGAGAGAGACAGAGACAGAGACAGAGAGACAGACAGATAGAGAGAATTAAGTAAAGGTTTTAAAATTTAAAAAAAGAGTTTATTTGGTGGCTTTTGTTGGCTTGTGGGAGAGGTGGGACAGGAGTGACTAAGGCCTGAGGCCTTCAATACATCAGCTCTCCCTTTGAGGTTGTGGTCCTCACCTCATAGTAGGGAGTATAACGTAGCATCCTTAAAAGCAGTGGAGAAAGGCTTTAAGGGATTACATTAGTGCTGTAGTGTTGCTGAAGTCATTACTACAAACTCATGGCTTAAAATAGCAAAATAGCACTTCTCACAGTGCTGGAGGGCAGAAGTCTGTCTTTAGTGCAAGCAGGCCCCTGCTCCCTCTCAAGGCTGGTAGACATTGTATTCCTTGAGCCTTCTAGCTAATAATGATTTCTAATGTTCTGTGACTTGTGTCCATCTCACTCTGTTTCTGCCTCCTCCTTATGTGGCCTTCTCTTGTCTGTCCTCTCCTGCTGTCCTATTCCTGTAGGGATGGTGCTGACAGCTTTACAACTGACCTGGATAACAGGATAACTTCNCCTTGAGTTTCTTAATTTCATCCACAAGGTCTTTTCCAGGAAGGTCACAGGCTCCTGGATGTGGGTTGCTCTCTTAGGCTCTATGTACTATATGCNTTCTAGCTTTCTCTCCCTACNGTAATCTTGGTGCTCTCAGTCCTGTTGATGGCTGACTTGCTCATCTCCCAGATTGTGTGACTGGGAAATGGGATGGTGAGGAGGGGTGGGCAAAGGAACAACCAGGTCTCTGGTTGAGTTCTGGGAAAGGCAGAAGAAGGTAGAGTAAACCCAGCCCCATCAAGGAAAGGATAGCTTTGAATTAAACAGCTGGGGAGGGGGTTGTGGTCCATCCCCTTCCTCATGTGTTAGCGCTCTCCTAGCTTTTGATTAGGGCTCCAAAACTGTTCAGTTCGAAAGAGGTGGAAGATTAGGAAAACACATGCTTTAGGGGAGGGTGGCAANAAGGGGGATAAGAAAGGGAAAATAAGGCAGAAGGCAAGAACTGAGTTCTTCCTCTGGCTCTCTGTGAAGACAAAATGGATGCTTCCATTCTTACAGTTATTTTATGCCTTGTCTTTGTCTTTGCTTCTTTTTCCAAATGTGGAAAAGAGACCCAGGAACTCAGAGGTGGAGGTGATATATTTGAGAGGAAAGTGTCCNCGCACACTGTATACCTCTGGCAAATAAATCAGGCAAGAGGCAAGAGTTCTTGTCTAGTGCCCTCTATAGGTGAGTGTGAACAGCAGCTCTCAGCAGAAACAGTCCAGNGAAATCCTTAATACACCATCCGCACACACCAGGGTCCATTTGAATATTAAGAGAGGCAAAGCAATGTTTGTTGGTTGTTTGTTCTGGGGGNGGGTTTTGAACCTATCACTTCATGGCATGATGAGCCTAGAAAATGAGTTTTTCAATAGAATGGAATCCCAGGCTCAGAGAACATTAGTGACTCACCTTAGGCCCCCTGGTAAAATCTGTTGGCTCTAGGACGAAAGCTCTAGTCTGGAAGGCAGCTATGCTCACCACTATATCACCAACGCTACACCAAACTAGTGGACACGCGTGAACTGTTGACCAATAGCTGAGGAGCCCCCATGAGCCCTTATCCAGAGACAGATGGAAGCAGATGCAGAGATCCACGGCCGGGCACCAGGCTGAGCTCCAGAAGTCCAATTGTTGTGAGAGAGAAAAGATTCTATGAGCAAGGAACATCGAGATCATGATGGGAAAATGTACTAAGACGGCCAGCCAAACTAGTGAAAATGCATGAACTGTGGACCAAAATCAGTGAAGCCCTCATAGTGCTGGACTGGGCCTTCTGGATACTTGAGTCAAGCTACAGTGGTTTAGCTTGAACTGTTTAGGGGGCCTCTAGGCAATGGGATCAGGATCCATCCCTGGTGCATGAGCTGGGTTTTTGGAGCCCAGTGCCTATGGTGGGACACCTGGCACAGCCTTGGCGCAGGGAGNAGGGTCTTGGACCTGCCTCAACTNAATGTACCAGGCTCTGGGGACTCTCCATGGGAGACCTCGCTTTGGAGGAGGTGGGAATGGGGGGGGGGGGGTGAGGGGGGAAAGCAGGGGGATGCGAGGAGGGAGGAGAGGGGTTCTGTGGTTGGTATGTAAAATAAATAGAAAATCTTTAAAAAAAAAGCTCTAGTCTGTCTGGCTTTGAAGTTTTTGCTCTACCTTCTATTACTGCCATCCTTGAGGATTTGAAGGTAGGAGCCATCAAGCATTATTTAGATGTAACATTGTCTTATCTTAACCTTTGTTTTCTCTCATATTAGAAAGTGGACATTGAACATGAATATTTAATACAACCCTGTTATTTAATTACAATGTTTATTTTGTGGCAGAAGAGCCACTGATGGGCCATACACAGTGGTGCATGTGTCAGGGGACCTTGAACACAGCTTCCTTCAAACCAGTTTGAAGGAAGAGGAGTGAGTCTAACAGATTCAACCCCACAATGCACCTGCACATATCCTAGCTGGGGGATAGTCTGGTGAACTCCTCAGTCTTATCATTGCGGGTAGGACCAAGAACCCAGATGTTGGCTTTCTGCAGTTGGGTGATTGGCATATCTGAGAAAGCAAGGCTTCCTATGGAAAGGCCAAGAACCATTCCATTCAAAGTCAAGGTCTCCACCCCAGTGACGTGTTTCAAGGAAGTGTTTTGTCTGTCAGAGGGAGGGATGAAATGGATACTTCCCACAGGTCTAAGAGTATCAGAAGGCTGAGCCACAGTATCTGTCAAAGTGCAAGTCCTCTAGTGCTTTTACCTTGTAGTCCTTTTGTTGGAATTTCAGGGGTTTAGAAGGAAACCTTTCAGAACCCCATCCCGAGGAAAGACTCAGTTTTAGATCTGCTACTTTTTAAGCTTCTGTCAGAGAAAAGAGGAATTCTGCTGTTCCAGAGGACATCAGTGACTCTGNTGTTTGAATTGATAGTCATGGCTATATGCATGTAGTCATGATTCCAGCATGTAATATGTCGAACTGAGCTAAGGAGGCAAGATGCACTTGGGGTTAGGTTCTGGATCTTCCTTCTACATATGCCAATCCAGACAGAAAGCTAGCAGCAGAAGCCATCTTCTGCTGTCCCACAGGCTGTAGAGTGGCCTAGTTCAATCCTCACATATAACCTCCAGGTAATATGGAACATGAAGGGATCAAGATGTCTGCTGGTGACATACTATAGAGCTCATGATCTGCCTTGGAAGAAAGGGTTGTGGAGGACAGATAATAAGGGTTCCTTGGATTTTGTGGATTAAGTGAGCCAGCCTACGTGACACCCCACATGGTGTCAGGTGGGTTTTATGTCCCACAGAGTACTGCTTCCTATTACCTCACTTCCGGTTTCCATGATGGCCGAACTTTAGGGGCTTTCCCATAGGCCTTGCCTCTCTTCTCAGAGTTTCACAGGTATTGTTTGGGGGCATTTGACCAGAGAAGAATGGTTTGAGGAAAGCACATTTGCTATTTACTGAATTTGGAAGAGAAGGGCATTTATTCTGTTTTCTAACTCTTCTGAGTGAGTCTCTCTAGCCCCAGATACCTCGTCCTGGCAATCACCTGGCTTCTCTCTGGGCTCAGATGTTTCTGGCTCACAGAAGACACACGGTCTTTACTAATTCATTGGTTCTTCCCAAGTCTCTTCAGTAACTCTACGCCATCTAGTTAGATCAAGCAAGAAGATCCTCACAGCTTGGGGATGCCATTCATCTCTAGTACTGTGCTTTCTGCTGGGACTCCAAGGTTCTGCCTTACCAGTGAGCACAGACGAGACGTGGGACTGTCAATTGACGTGATGGCAGTGCAGTTCTGTCAAGTTGCGAGGGCTCGGTGTTGAGTAGGTCCTGTTATTGACCGGAGACTAACTACGGTTTTCATTAAGAACAAAATCACAGAGAAGGTGTCAGAAACAGAACAGGAGGAGTATGTAGATCAATTAGAAATGAGCCAGCCCATCGATTCATGAATAACATGAGGAATGGTGGGCCGTTAGGCTATTTCATCTCTTTCCTAAGCATGAATTAATTAGCACTTGTGACTAGTATTAAGAATTTTACAGGAGAAGAAGAGCTATCACATTTTATATCTGGATGCGAATTCAAATAGGCTAGAATTTACTGAACAAAACAAAACAACAAAAACCTCAGGATTCTGGATTACATTTTGTACAAGGGACAAGACCACAGAGAATAATAGTCCCGGATGTTTTTGTAGCATTGACAGTCACTTAGAGATATACATGGGTGTGGTTCTGGACTCTATGGGGTATCACAAAAGAAGACTCTAGAAAAAATACTCTCCAGACTTTGCCCTGCATCTATGGCATACATAACCAGCAGACAAAGGGTTAGCTGTAAGATTTTTTTAAAAAAATAATTTATTGTTATTATTTTGAATTATGTTTATGTGTGTTTGCCTGCAGAGGCCACCTGATATGTATTCTGGGAACTGAACTCAGGACCTCTGAAAAAGCAGTAAATGCTCTTAATGGTTGAGCCATCTCTACAGTCCCTTGAATTGTTGTTTTATTTGATGTTTTTCTTGGATTCTATTTCAAAATCCTTGATAAGTGTGAAAGCACAAATTGTTGTTGTATATTGCCCTTGTTTCTGATAGTGAACAGAGTCTACATCTAGGAACTTTGGTTTGTTGATCTACAGGCAAAGAGTTTGTAGATGGTACTTGGATGAAGGGTTGGGCCAGAGTTGGATTTGGGAACGGAGAGACTAGAATCACGGGGACAAGGGCTTCAAGGCAAGAAGAGAGATTCCATGATGGGAAAACTGGACCAAGGTCAAATATTCAAAAGATATTCAAAATGTTTACTATATTATGTCTGATGGAAAGCCCTCCTGGATTCCCTATGCGGCCTTTACCAAACTGGAAATGACATTGTTGTGGAATGAGTTCTTTCTGGAGAGTGGAAAAGTTTCTGAGCCTTGCAGNCAGTTGGGAAGAGAAGCCAACATGGGAATGATAGGTGGACCACTGCGAACGTAACTGACAGCCTGGGGGAGCTTGTTTAATGTGTTTACCCATGCATACACAAACAGAGCTACAGAGACCCTTATAGTGTGAGGTATATTTGATACATTAATCTTTTATAACTAAGTGAATGCCATTCAGTTTCAGCCATATCCAGCAGGTGTGACAGCCAAAGCCATAGTGGATAATTACGCTGTCAACATCCTTACCAGACTAAGAAGACACCTTTCTTCCAGCTTTATTGTCGTTGGGGGAAAGAGGGTGATTAAAAACACACCAACCTAATGACCATGTTCCCTGATGTCCTGGCTGCAGAGTTACTTGATATCTCTTAAGGTCTGTGCCCTTCTAGTGTTGTAAAGGTGTCCTATTGAGAGGTCATCTGTGTCATGGGCATCCTGAGGCTGGGCCCTGTGAACTTGCNTTAAGGTGGAACTTGGGCACCTGGATCAGAGGAGAAGCTANTTTTGCTCCTTCTCGGCTGAGCCAGATCCTATCTCATTTTGCATTAAAGGAACTGTCTGCTTCCTTTTTTCTTTGTTGCTAAGGAATAGCTTTTCCTCTCAGATTGGTTTTCTTTCCTTGAAGAAGTCCTAACCTACACACTGCTTGGTAGTAATTTAAAGTGAGCCAAAGAGCCATGGGTCCTATTAGAGGCACAAAGCAACCCACTAAGAGTCATTAAGGGTCGCCGGGGTCTATCTTTTAACTAAACACGAAGTGCTATTTTAGAACAAAGGAGGCTTTTCCTCCTTGGCAGACATGGCTCTACTGTTCGGTTTTCCCAATTATGGGCTGCACTGCCCCCTGCTCTTGGGCCTGCTGATCAACCTTTTTATTAGCCTCGCTACCTCTTGCCCAGGGCTCCTGGCTGAATGCAGGCATTGCTGGAGTGGGGTGGGGTGGGAGGGGGTGGGCATGCTTTCATAGAAGCGTACTTCCCACCCTGATCTATGCATCAAGAATTAGATTGACCTGCTTCCTTGCTGTGGAACAAAATGAATTAAGTGGTGGCCCCTCCAGATCTGGTCTCTCTCTGCGTGCGCACGTGTTCACATGTGGTGTTTCCATTGTGGATGGGCAGGAAGCTGGGCTGCAGGAGTGGGGGGGCGCATGTTGGGGGGCAGCTGAGCCAGAGTGCAGATGTCGCTCCCACACTGGTTCACAGTGGCTGGTTCCTGCCTAGCTTCTCCCAGAATGCTCGAATCCACACTCCAGGCCATTGTCTGCTCATGTGGCCATAGAGCTCAGAGTGGGTGTAGTTTTATTACCAATCTGGTTTACAAAATTCTATTGTTCAAAGAGCTTGCTAGATGGGAGCTGGGTTTAGGGGAGGGGAGCTGCATGTTGGCAGGAACCAGTGAGAGAACATTGGTGACTCCAGCATACCCTGCTCATTCTCTCAGCCAGCTCACAGCACCCGCTTTGCCCTGGGTGGGCAATGCCCTTTACCTGATCCCTGTGTACTGCCAGTAACACAAACTGGTCTCACTTATTGCCTGGCATCCAGCACACATGCAACCATTACTGAAACTTTTCAGATGTTTACTGAAGAAAGGGAGTCAACTATGACATTCAGCTTGCTGAATGAAGATGTCAAGGTCATTCTCCAAGTTANGTGATTGAGACAAGTTATTTTTTTAATGTTTCGTGTGCATTCTAATGGCTTTTTTCTCTCATACGTGGATGTGTTCATCTTTCAGAATTCTAGGACTCTGGAAACTCTGGAATTCTCCTTCCCATTCCCCACTCTAGTTCCCTCTAGTTCCCAGGACTCTGTGTGCTCCTGGGGAAAGAAGCCATCAGAGAACACCGGAGCCCTACAGGTAGAGGGCTAGGCCATGCTAAGGTAGAGGTCACCACAGCCAGCCATCAGCCTGGAGTGAACTCTAGGGAGCTACTCGAGAGTGATGTTTGGCTTGCTCCATGATCAGCTTTGGGGTCAGATCCTTAGAGGAGCCGGAGAGATGGCTCAGTGGGCAGAGTGTTAGCTGCTCAGGCATGAGAACCCGAGGTTGGGTTCCCTAGCACCTACATAAAAGTTGGGCATGACAATACATGTTTGTAACCCCAGCCTTGGGGTGAGATACAGGCAGATCCCAGGGTTTCACTGCTCGCCCAGCATAGCTGAATTGTTCAGCTTCACGTTCAGTGAGAGACCCTGTCTCAAGAAAATAAGGTGGGGAGGGATAGAGGCGGACGTCTAATGCTGACCTTTGACCTACACACACACACACACACACACACACACACACACACACACACTACCTGTAGACATCTACATACACATTTTCTCCATTAATTCTTTTTTTATATATATATTCTATGAGACTTGTGCTGATTACTACAGCATTGAAATGCAGGAAGCATCTAGACTCTAGATTCTAGAGCGAGCCTGAAGTCGCAGAAAGTACTGCTGCATCTCAGTTCTTTTCCAAGGTTAAGCTTGAAAAATAATAATAAAATTAAAGCTTTTTCTCTCTGATGTCCCAAACATTATAGTGTCACATTATATTGACTAACTTCAGCTGACGCAAGAGAAGATGGAAAAAAAAGAAGTGGCGATGGGTGAGTCACCAGCTCTCAGAGGCAATTACGGAGGGCACAAAGCATCTCCGAGAACAGCTCTGCAGTGGGGGGGAGTGGAAGTCTAGAAACAAAGACGAAAGCACGCTAGTGCGGGGTTTGCGCCTGCGTGGCCGAGCGCCCTGCGTAGGACNGTAATCACGAGCTGGCTGATGGGGACCTGCGGCCTTTGAAGTTCTCTCTCCCTCTCTCTATCTTCTAAAAGTGATTTCAATTATAGAGCAGTTCCTCTTTTTTAACCGTGTCCAGGGTAAAACCAGGCTCCAGAACTTTGAAACCTTGATGAGCAGGAACTAGGAAAAGGGTTTAAAAGCTGCTAGCCATTTTTTGGTGAAAGTATCGATTTCCTTTTGATGGACATTTGGTTGCTTCTGAAGCCTCGGGTGGGCCTTGTGTTAAATCTGTGCCAAGGCAGGTAGATGACCGCTGAGGGCTGACCTGGAGGCAGTCTCTGCTGCACTTGTCTTCTCTTGAGGTGTGGCCGAGGCCAATCTGGGCTTTTCTATGTGGGTTTTTGGCAGGAGAATATTTAAGATTTGAATATGNGATGTCCCTACCAAGAGCTATGTTGAAGCTTATTTTCTCATAGCAGCAAGGCTGGGAGGTATGGCCTTAGTGGGAAGTGTTTAGGTCTTTGGAATAGAGCCTTCCTTCATCTGGAAGGAGTAAGCCTCTTCCCAGGTAACCTCTTTGGACCTTCCACAACAAGGAAATTCATCCAAAGCGCAGCCGCTGTCAGTACCACCCTCTTTGGACTTTCAGAACTGTGAACCAAATAAAACATTTCTTTATAAATGACTCAGACTCAGGTTTTATGTTATGGCAAAAGAAAATGGAGGGAGACACAGATAAAGGAGAGATAGCACCCTTCTCTTCTTGGGGGGAATCATAGCAGACCGGAAACTCAGCAGTGAGGGATCCTACTGACGGCTGGCTGGTCTGGCACCTCAATGGTGGCTGCGTCTCCAGTATCTATGTTATCTTCAACACTGTCCATCAAGTCTCATCTACAAAAATCTGATTTCTGGTTTCACTGACCTCTCTGAGGAGTTGAAGGTCTTTATGTATCTATAGGATCATGAGCAGGGGTGGTCTGTGGGGGGGGGCGGCATTAGGCATGGTGAGGCTGCTGTACCACAGATGAAGTCTAGAGTCAGTCTGCTGGCCTTGGAGTTGAGCGACACAAAAACTGAGCTGCGGAGTGTATGAGAATTCTTTGTGGTCATGCGAGGTATCCCAGAAACACCTGGATTGGGAAGTGAGGCGCTCGGGATTCCATGCAGTGAGCGCAATGAGTGTTCAGAACTAGCTAAATCTGTGGTACCCAGAGCTGTCTGCCATTACAGAACTCCTGAGAGCTCTTATTGACTATCCCAAGGTTTTTGGTGGCTCAGCTTGCTAATCTGAGCCCATCATTGCCACCGGGCAGGGTGATCTCATTCTTTCTCTCAGTTCTTGAACTTGCTCTACGTTTGATTGCCACAAACTTTGCTTTAGTATTTTGTCTGGGCTGTTTTGGTGTTTTGACATCATTTCCAGTGTAATGGTTAGCTTCAGTTGTCAGCTTGGGAACCTCACTTGAGGAGTTGCTTCTATTGGAATGGCTTGTGGATGTGTCTGTGGGGGCCTTTTCCTGGTTGCTAATTGATGTAGGAGGGGCCTAGCCCGCTGTGAGTCGTGCCATGCCTATGCAGGTGGGCCTGAGCTGTATAGGAAAGGAAGCTGAACGTGAGGCTGCAGGCAATCCAGTAGGCAATGTTCCTCCATGGTCTCTCCTTCAGTTCCTCCTCCAGGTTCATGCCTTGAGTTCCCGCTCTGTCTTCTCTTGATGATGGATTGTAACCTATAAGCCAATTAAGCCTGTTCCTCCTCAAGTTTGTTTTGGTCAGTGTTTTATCATCTTGACAGAAAGCAAACTGGAACATTCAGATCTTATTTTCTGGGGCTTTTCCAGTTCAATTATAGCCATGTCTTTTCTGGGTATTATTCTCTATTGAATATGCATTGGCTTCTTTCATTCACCTTAAATTGCAACTTCTTGCTTTTTCCATTTTGAAATGGCTGGTCTAGTCAGAGTGACCGGTGTTTGAGGCAATCTGAGGCGCAGAGTTCTAAATCGTAATTGTAGGAGGCACAGAGGTCCTTGCGCTCTCAGATAAGCACTAAGGGAACCAGGAATGTTAAACACACAGGGTTGTCTCTTCAAAGGAAGAGCTGTTTAACCTGTTTTCTTCCCAGAAGACTGGGAGCAGAGGTAGTTAAAAGCGTGATGACCTTTGTGCTACCTATATGACCGAGACCATACCAGATCCTCTCCTAGACTCTTAAGATGTCACATGTAGTCAATCTACAGAACTTATCTTAATAGAAAATGTCATGTGTGCTTTACAAAGAGTTTCAATGTAGTCATGTTGTAAACTTCATTGTACATATGAGGTTGAGTTAATTATCACCAGGAAACTTTTTCCAAATCATGCTGTGCTTAAATATGCCTAAGATAAACTACCTGGTGTCAGACTCTTGAAGTTTGAACCAACGCTGGTTACTGAATCGTGATGAACTGGACTGCCTTCTTGCCTCATGCTGGTCAACACTTTGTTAGCCATAGTGTTTGCAGAGACCCCCATACACAGTGGCCAGTTTCTAGCCTCTGCCAGAGCCACCACATCCAAGCAGGAAAGTTTGGTCATTACAGATGATTACAGAAAAAGCAAGAAGTTGCAATTTAAGGTGAATGAAAGACGCCAATGTATATTCTATAGAGAATAATAAATACAGATGAAGCAAAACAAGAGTGGTAAAAATAGCTCACACACATCAAACCACTTTATTCTGGACCTTAGGCTAAGCCATTTAGAAAGAAAGGCCTCACTATCTTTATGAAGCCCTGACTTAACAGGGACTATATTATGGTGAACAAAATGTGGATAAGATATGAGTGTTTTACCCAAGCTCACATAGGTCGTGGGCATAGAACTGAGGCTCTGGCTGGGGTTATTGAATCCTGGACTTGAGAATGCCCATAGACTCTTATGGCTTGCCTGTACCAAATTATATGGGAAGGGGACAAGTGCTGGAGAGTCAGTGGAGAGTATAAGAAATCCTACAGTAGCCCAAGAAGTGGGGGAGGTGGGCAATGGACTTGGTACCGTAAAGAGACAGCAGGAAGACAAAAAAGCTTCTAAAACACAAGACTGAGTCAACCACNGTCTTCATGCCACACTGAGATAAAATTACAGTCTTTGGAGGCAAAGGGTGTGANGAGATTGGAATGAGACACAGGGTTATGAGATCAACTGTTTTGTGTTCCTTACTTTACTTCCTCTTCTTCTTCGGATCCAGAAGTCAAGAACCCCATCTTGGATCCCAGTACCCCTTTTCCATTCCATCATGGTCTCTGCTCTAGTCTCCTTACCTACCTGTACCCATCTCCAAAATAATGTCTACTCCCAAGGCTGCTGGCAAGGAGGAGGGGTTCTGAAGTTCAGGGCCACTGCCAAGTTCTCAGAGGGTTGGAAAGTGAAGGTGGGAAATGAGTCTACCTCATTCTTCAGCCATAGTCCAAGGCCTCCTTCATGCATTCATAAGTTCAAGGATCTAAGTTGGAAATCAACTCTCATTGCTTTCCANTTGCTCAGAGTGGGTGGGAGAGGAATGCTGTATTTCTACCACATGGGAGGGTAAAAATAGCTCTAGAATATGTTGCTTGTTAAAGAAAACATGAACATTGAGCATCTGAATACTTACCAAGGAGCCCCAGGGAAGAAATGAGCAGAGANGTGTGACATAAGTGTACCAATGACTGTACTAGTATCTTGGTATCCTGTAGGCTTATTTAACACTAGAATTTTTTTTAGGGCCCCTGGAAGAATGAAATGTAAAAACACAGACCTAGAATGTAAATGACTCATTTTGATTACACACACACACACACACACACACACACACACACACACACACATACACACACACATCCCTCGGTTTAGTTTGGAGGAAATGCATTGGTAATGCATGCAACCTGAAGCTATTGCTTCAGTGTTGATGCTCAGCACCTCACTACCAAGTTCTCCATGATAGCCTCACAGGAGATGCAGTAACTAAAGAATTGATGAGTTGGTATCTTCCAGTGCCAGAGTCCTACAGGTTATGGTAGAAGGTCATTTTAATGTGTATGTGATCTCGAGGATGTAAAACAAGGCTCATTCTCTCTCCCTCCCTCCCTCTCTCTCTCTCTCTCCCTCTCTCTCCCTATACACAAACACACACACACGCACACACACATGCACACACACACACACACACTAGCAGAAATATTTGTTAGAGAGGATTTTATGATGCAGAGAGCCCATGCTCTATATTAAAAACCAAAACAACAACAATAACAAAAAATGATTCATTCACACAAAGAATGCAAACCAGCCAAGATGTATCTACTACATCAGTAGATACTTTAATTTACCAGTCAGAAAATTCAAATGAATGGGAAACTCATATATCAAAGATTGAGTTAGTGAAATGAATCAGTAAATGAGTGCTTTCTGCTTATCAAAGCTAGAGTCCTATCCTTTCCCAGGCATGTGTGTATTCCTCTAGACTGTACTGGTCCTCCTTGTTGACCAAGCTGGAAATGGAGCCTGGAACCTTGGTCATGCTACGTGAGCACTCTACCAGTGAGCCACATCCACAGCCCTTCCTTTTTTCCTTTTCTTTTTAAAAAATGCATTTGAAGAAATTAAAATGTGCTGTGTAAAATACGTCATACTGGTATATTGATCATTTCAAGCTGAAATCACGCCCTCTTTCATGAATCCATTTTTCTTTCTCTAAATAGAATAAAGGCATCATGCTTTGATCGTGTCCTCAGACTTCACTCTTCATTTNCTTGTGAAGATCCCCACATGTATGTGCATTTGATCAAACTTGTATGCTTTTCTCTCTTAATCTGCTTTTGTATTAATTGGGTTCTCTCATCTACCCAAAGAGCTCCCATAAAAGCTAAGAGGGAGAGGGGACCTCGCTGTCTCCCTTATGACGTCTACTCTTATTTCAGNAGAAATAAGTTGGCTTCCATAGCAAGCTTCACTCCACACTCCACACTGTGAAGTCTTTTGACAATTACTAACTTCCTCTCAGGGGCTGCCTCATATTGTGTATAATTTAGTTCAGNGNTTCCACTTCTTAGACTCCAGCTACTTAAGAGCAAGACNGAATTTTTCCNTGCCTATCCAGCATGGGAGACTTTTCNTGGACCACATGAGCTCCTCCAAAGACACTTGTTGAACAAATAATTAAAAGGAAATACTGAGCTTTCNACCTCTACCTGTGTCATTCATGCGATGCTAATGGGAGATTTTCTTTTATCTGTATCTCTACATTATCAGTCTAAAGATGTNCCAAACATTGANCAGGTATGTCCTATGACAGNCAACTGCCAGAGTTAGCCATGAGCTCTGCCATTGAGAATTGATGTGAGCNTCTTATGAGACAGAAGCAACAGAATTCATTTCTGCCAAGAAGACAGTGAACCACACAGTGCAAACCANCTGGTTGAAGTAAAAGATGGATTCCCATCTATGCCTGGAGCCTTTACAAGACAGTGTCAGTGTTTGGGATCTTCTTAGCATTGTTTTAAAGGGTGCTTGAGCCCACTCACCTGTTCATGTTGCCTCCTCATCTTTGTCATCAACCACTGGCCTAGCTTCTGGACATAGTTTTGTAGACTTCATTGTAACAATACCTNATGTTGGTTTGAAACTCTCCTCCTATACAGCAAAGCTTTGCACTCCTGAATTAAACTTTACTTGGTGAAAACAAAAGCAAGAGAGGCAGAGCTAAATACTTGAGACTTTCCAGTGAGGAAGAAACACAGAGAGCCAGAGTTTCCTGGCACAGATGATAAATACCCTAAAT
>LZPO01017443.1:48436-60015 GCA_001675575.1 Neotoma lepida
CACCAATATCACCACCACCACCACCACCACCATCACCAATATCACCACTACCACCACACTACCAATATCACCACCACCCACAACCACCACTGCCAACAACAACAACCACACCATCACCACCATCACTAACAAGGATGGATAATGCCATTAGCAACAGGTNAAGGCAGGCAAGCAAAACTACTTTTTTCTTGGACTCCTCTGTATATGGGTCCTGTTAGAAGGTACCGCCCGCTCTGAGGGAGAGTTGTATCTGGTCACCTGTTGGAAGTCGTCTCCCTCACAGATGTGTGTAGAGATATGCCTCTTAGTTGATTNNAGAAGTTGATGGATCAAGATTCACCACATTACAGTGACCNATTTTGTCACCGAATTGCAGGTTTGCAGGTCCAATCCCTTCAGGTAGACAGAGTTAGAAGGAGTGTGCAGCCCCTAAGTTTTGAGGTCTGGGGTAGTAAGCTCTGGGTACCTACCCTCAGGTCCTATTGGCCTTCTGCTCATTGCCTCATCTCTCAGTCTTGCCTTGATTATGGGGTCCACTCTAATGCACTCCACAGCTCCNCCNTAATCCTCTTACTAGGACTTCAGTGTTCCTCTTGTCCTAGAAATCTAGACCTGACCCTGTCTCTTTCTCCCCTGCCAGAAGTCCTGCTTCAAAGAGAGTAGACTCCCTTGGTGACAAACTGTCACCACTCTCCTGGTTACGAGTACCTCACTGNCTAGGAGCTTCTACCACATGGAGAACTATTAATGGCCCAAAGAGTATCCAATTGTCNCACCATTTGATGACTNTAATTGGGTGTGGGGTCAACTGTCTCAGGGCTGAGATGCCACACTGAATTAGAACTTAGGCAAGCCTGTGCAATTCTTTCCTCTGCTTCTTTTGTGGCTCCAGCAGACCATAGTCAAGTCAGAGGGAGCTGGGACAGTTGTTGTCAGAGCTGAGAGAAACTGATAGAATCAACNCTGACCATTTACCTATCTCAGTGAGCTATACTCCTCGCCCCTGCCGCCATTTTTATGGTCACCATGGAGAAGTTACTCCTACCCCTCCTTCCATCCCTCTTTTCTTTCCCACTTCCCTCCTTTTCATCTTTTTGTTTCCTGNTTCTCATTTTGTTCAAGTGCTTGCAAAGGAAAGACAAAGAAACCTGCTGCTCAACACTAAAATTGCCGAGACATGCCATGAAAACCCAGCTAGCTGGCCCTTCCTTAGTAAAGCTCAATTCCTAGGCTTTCATCACAGTCCCAGACAAATGATCCATCTGAACCAAGACTGAAAGTCCAGTACACTGGAGGGAAATAGGAAATGGAGTCCTACCATGTCACCAAGGCCAGGCACAATTTGCCCAATAGAATGACTGTGGTAAATGATGTGGGCTAGGGATCTTAAAAGAGAAATCAGACAAACGAGACCACACATTCTGGGAGATTGATTTGGTTTTGTTTGTTTTGTGTGTGAAATGAGATTGTGAAGGAAGCACAGACAGACATTATCTGTGGAGAATGAGAATGTAATTTATGGGGCTCCCTCCCATCCTTTGCGTTCTGGGAGTGCTGAGTGCAATTGCGTTTCACTGAGTTACAGTTGATATACCGCCAGTCTCTGTAGATACGTCTCCCTGGAGAAATTTCAAAACCCATACTGACAAGGATGTAATTCACAATGTACTGCCTTTTGTGGGCGCCCCACAAAGGATTCATGTATTTCACAGTTGTATTTTTTTTTTTTTTGAAGTTTGGCCAAGGAAAGGACAAGGCACATCTTCTTCTTGCGAAGTTATAAAACTAATATACGTAAGTGGAAAATAGAAGGTCAGACTTCTTAGACTTCAGGGCAAACTTGAACCATGTGCATCACTGTTTTCTCAACTTAAGAAATGACAACATTGAACTCTGCCATCACCGAGTTCAGTTCCCCCCTCCCTGAAGTCTTAGATTCTCCAGTTGTAGGTTTTACTTATTTTCTCCTCAGAAAAGTAACTGCTGAATGGGGAAGGAAGTTTATCCAGAGGCTTCCTTCAGAGAATTCCTTCTTTGGAAGAAAATTGAGATGGCTTCTATCGGTTTGTGGCTGACCTACTTCCCCTGTGGTGCTATGGAAATTAGATGGGAGGACAGGGTACCACATAAAAAGGGGTGGGCTTAGCAGTGGACCCCCCTCCCCCCTGGCAGCAGCCAAGAAGCAGAGGGTAGAGTCGGAGACAACGTGTTCATGTGCGGAGAGACTGAGGTCAGGGTGCAGGCATCAGCAGAGCTAAGCACCCCTGAAGAATGTGGTGGGGGGTAGGAGGATGAGGTCAACTGGCAAGAACCGGACGATCTCATGAGAGAGGAGGCTGTCTAGATAGCAAGGACAGGCTGAGACAGTAAACAACTTAGCAATGACATTGATGAAGTAGGCAGCATGCTGATCTGTGTGGCTGCCCCATTTCTGTGGGAGACACCTCACATCACCAGGAGGGAGTCTTCTCTGTGAGATGACAGGAGTTATTAGAAGGGGCAGGGGATTCCTTCTCCTGGCCCAGATGATTTTCAGCTATGGGAAGAAATATCTCTGATGTCTTGGTTGATCCTGAGCTACCTAGTTCAGTGACCCACAAGCTGGTGGCATTTGTCACTCTCTGTCTTTCAGTCACCCCCGTTTCCACACAAACCTGTCACATCCCCTTCTGCATGCAGGGTATATGCAATATTTATAGGCCCCACACATTCCAACTTTTGGGTTCTGTCCAACATATAGTAATTCATAATTTGCCTATGAAATTAGCCGCTCATTTACTTTGCAGTTGGCCACGATTTCTCAGTCATCAGTTGGCTAACTTAGGAATTCTTGTGCAGGGAGAAAATCTAATATACAAATTGTTTGCAGAGGTCATAAAATGTTATGGACTATAAACCTGACAATGGAGGAAGCAGACACTGTTGATTTACCTAATATTTACCAAGTTGTTTTCTGTATGTGCTTGGGACAAACACAGAGGCTACTAATGCCCTCAGCCAAAGCTCACCAGGAACATACCTATGAACAAGTTGGGCTTATGAGAAACACACAATGGAGAGAACCGTGGGACACCTTAGCTGAGGGTTTAGAAAGGACCACACTACAGGATTTGGGCTTGAGTTTGACCATTGGCAGAAGCTGAGGAGGTGGTACTTTGTTCTGGATAGGCAGGTGAGCAGTGATAATTGCATATCTTCATAAAGAGAGCACCCTCACAGAGAAGAAAAATCAAAATTGATGGAGCAGCCACAATCGCTTATAGGAACCAGAACAGGATACAGGGAGAGAATTTGGTATGTTTCATCTTGAAGAAGGATTGGGTCTTATCTGTGTTTTGCTAAGAGCAGAGTGCTCTTGTTTTAGACTTGATCCAACATGGCAGTACAATGGCGTATGCTAGCGTTTGGTAAATGGTGCACTTTCACCAATGTCTCGTGATAGCATCAGTTCTGCTACTGAATGCCAGGGCCGCTTTCCTCTTTTCTAAGTTAAACATTGTGTCTTTTTCAGATCTCAATCAAGTATGTGTGTGTCCTGGAAAAGTCTTACTGCCTCA
Source organism: Neotoma lepida (assembly GCA_001675575.1). NCBI lineage: Eukaryota > Metazoa > Chordata > Mammalia > Rodentia > Cricetidae > Neotoma > Neotoma lepida. The sequence goes on from LZPO01017443.1 coordinate 51,994, forward strand.
AAGGGGTTTTCTCAGATTTCTACTGGGTGTTTTTAGCACTGGATTTGATGGTGTTTTCTGTCTATCATCTATCTATCTATCTATCTATCTATCTATCTATCTATCTATCTATTTATCTATCTATCTATCTAACTAACTATAGTATGTCTATCATCTATCTATCTATCTATCTATCTATCTATCTATCTATCTATCTATCATATGTCTATCATCTATTTATCTATCAATCAATCTATCCATCTATTATATGTCTATCATCTATCTATCCTCTCTCTCTCTCTCTCTCTCTCTCTCTCTCTCTCTCTCTCTCTCTATCTTTCACCAAACACTTGAGATGAGTGACACTTCAAGCCTAGATTTCTCAAATTTATTTACTTAGAAAGATAACTCAATGTTTTCTTCACTCCCATTTCTCCCAATGTAACATCTTACTCCAAAATACTTCAATAACTATCTCCTATGAACAGAGCTATATTCTACATAAACATAGTGCTACATGTTTGGCTGTGACTGTGTTTGTGCACATGTGTGTAGTGAAAAGACATTTCATCTGAGCCATTTTGGAATAAGTTGTCAACACCATGTCCCAGAATTCCTGGATATTTCAGTGTAGGTTTCCTACAAACGAGGCTATTCTCTGCAGAACCACACTTGAGCGGTCATCATGAAGAAATTAAGACAGATACATAAACACTGTATAATAATAAGATCCTGCCCAGGCTTCATCAGTTGTTCCCATTATGTGCTTTGTGGCAAAGACACATAGCCTTAACCTTGGCTGTGCCTCTAGATTCAGTCAGTTTCTTACTTTTTTGACTCTCATGACATTGACAGTGGAGATTAGTTAGGGTCATTTTGTAGAATGTTCTTGATGGTATTATCTGACCCTCAGAGTGAAATTCATATCATGCTTTTTGGCAAGAACATTAGAGAAGTGAATCATGATTCTCCTTGGGTTCTGTGGGAAATATTGCCTCAGTTTATCTCACTGCAGAACATTTACTTAGATCACCTGATTAGGTTACTATATGTGGTTTCTCCCAGTTAATAATAATCAACTAACTATATTAATTGGTGCTGAGAGTTGAGCTCAGGGCTATGTGTATGCTTTGCTAGGTGAGTGACACCTTAAGCCTAGACGTCTCAAATTTATTTATTTAAGAAATGCTTTATTTTTATTTTATGTGTATGAGCATTTTGCCTGCATATGTAGGTGCACTGTGTGCTTTCCTGGTGTCTGTGGAAGACAGAAGAGGGCATTGGATCTGCTTGAGCTGGAGTTTCAGCATAAGACTGAATTTCTGGAACTGCTAAGGGGAAAGCAGTGAGTGCACTTCAAGATAATAGGTTAGGATGTTCTCATTTGGATTGTGGTCACTCAGGAAATAAGGCCAGTAATCAACAAATGGAATCATGAAATTTAAAAATCTGTACAGCAAGGAAATAGTTAATTGAATGAAAAGGCAACATACAGAAAGGGAGAAAACTTTTTTTGCCAGCTATATATCTGACAGAGGATTAGTATCTTGAATATACAAAGAACTTAAGAAACTATATATCAAGAAAACAAAGAACTCAATAAAAAAAATTAGGCCATGAATCTGAATGGAGAGTTCTCAAAAGTGGAAATACAAATGGCTAATAAATGTTTATAAGAAAGTGTCCAACATCACTAGCCACCAGGGAAATGCATATGAAAACTGCTTTGAAATTCCATCTCTCTTCAGTCAGAATGGCCATCATCATGAAAGCAAATGACAATAAATGCTGCTGTGGATGGGGATAGAGGATCCCTTATACATTGTGGGTAAGAATGTAAACTGATGCAGACATTGTGGAGATTAGTCTGGATGTTTCTCAAAAATCTAAAAATAGATCTCCCATTTGATCCCCTATACCACTCCTAGGCACATCCATATCTAACCACAGAGACACTTGTTCATCCATGTTCATTGCTGCTCTATTCATAATAGCTAGGAAATGAAAATAAGCTAGATATCCTCCATTGATAAATAGATAATAAAAGTGTTGTAGATATAGACAATAAAATTTTATTCACTATAAATAAGAATGAAATTTAAAGCAAATGGAAATACTACGCTGCGATTACCCAGAAAGACAAATACTGCATATTCTTTCTCATGTGTGGATCCTAGGTTCCAAATTTTAGATTTGTAAGTTTAACTGGCAGCATCTGTAGAGGTCAGAAAGCCAGACAGGGTCGATGAGATCAGAGAGGAAGAGGCCTTCATGGGGCAAGGGGATGATAGACCTGAACAAGTGTGATGTAAAAGAAACAGGGAGCAATATTGTGGGTTAAAGGTTTAAGTAAGGGTGAGGCTAGGGAGAAATGAGGATGAAGCTGGGCTATCTAAAACTAAGGATGAATGAAAAAAATTTATAGAAGCCCATTATTGTGTAAGCTAATTAAAAAATTTAAGGAGTTTTAATGGAAGTGCTTGGCATGGATGGACAGTGTTGCTCCCGGAAGACATGAGTTATTAACTGAAAATCTCAGTGCCAAGCATAGGATACCTCCTTATGAGTTACTGTTCAGGGAAGTCCTTGAGGGCTTCCAAATAGTACAGGATGTTTAACACAATATATAGATTGTAAGAGCTTATTGCTAAAGACCTTGCATATTTTGATTATAGGATATAGACATTGATTTTGAACTGACTGGGAGATTTAATTCTGGTTTCTATTTTTCATGGTGCTAGAAGGTGCTATGCAGGCTGCTGGGAGAGAGAAAAGACATCAGTGAACTTACCCAGCACTGTACCCATCATGCTACAATATCAATAACGTGCACACTAGTGCAATAGTGGCATGACAGTTATGGTGGTAACCAACCACTTTCTGATCGGATTTTAGGCCTACTTCACAGGAGATAGTTCATGCCTGGTACTGGAAACTTGGTCAAAAGACCATGGTGGGGGGTAGTTATAAACTCTGGGGGAAATTACACTGTTGTTCTGTTAAATGATATTGTTGTAAAACTGCTTCCTAAATATTTACATTTATACCTATAGATTTGTGTAGTTCTTAGAGAAACTTCTTTTCGTAGTATACTGTGGTCAATGCATTGAATCATAACTGGTCCAAGTGCTGACTGTAAATGCTCATCCCTAAGTGAGGCATCTTTATCATCACCCCCGCCCCACCCAGGTTCCTGGAGCATGTGGAAGAAGGGAACAAAGAATGTAAGGTCTGGAAGACAGGGAGGGATACTGTGACACAGCTGTTGTACTCATGAAGTCACAGAAGCTGTGATCCATATAAGACCTACCTAGACAAAATGAGACCTGTAAACATTCCAGACTAGATGGGGAAGAGGCTCACTGGGCCCCAATCCTAGCTGAAGAGCTACTGGCAGTTGGTGGCTTCTGGGGCGGAGGGTGAATTCACTTGAGTGTGTGGCTACTGGTAGGTTGGTCATGCTACACTAGATGGCTCCACACCTGTGTGCCTATGAGCATCACTAATTGGACTCAATGGCTTATAGAAGAGGAGGAGGAGGAGAAGGAGAGAGTCATGAAATCAGGGGGAAGATGTGTTGGGGCTGTCGAAGAGGATTTTGAGTGGGCAAGTGAGGGATGAATATGGTCAATATACATTGCATACATGTATGAAATTATCAAAAATAAGTAAAATATTATAAACATATAAACCATCCCCTCATATAAAAGAAATACATTGAGTTAGATGTTAATCTTATCCACATAATTAATGAATTAATTCTCAGTTTCTCACAGGAACCTTCAGAATAATGTTGACCAACAATGGCCCAGGTCAAGCTGACAAATAAAATTACCCATTACATTCTCCAACTTCCTTTCCCCAATTCCCCTAGACCTGTGTGAGTTGGAAGGTGAGTTGATGACCCTTCCCTAGATGACTCTTGCTTCCTGGTTATTCAACAATGAGGTAGGAAGGAAGACTCCATTCCCTCAGACACTTTAGAAGCTTATTCAGAGTTCCTCCATGTTCATGGCAGGATTCATGGATGGTGGGAGGAAAGGCACCCCTGTTTTTGCCTATCTGCCCTGTTTCCTGGTTGTACCTCTCTAAGAAGGTCTGAGCAGGTCCTGAGGACAGTAGCGAGGTAAGCGTTTGGAAGCCTGTGAGCATCCTTCAGAAGCCTTTGGCTGGGGAAGTCTTCTCTTCCCCTCAGGGGATCAGAGTGGCGAGCAGCATGGGCATTTCCTTTTTACCTAGAGCCACTAAAACTGGCAGGGAGAAGACAGCACGGCCAAGCAGGCAGGCAGCTGGGGCAGCAAGCAGCTTATCTGCAACAAGATCACTCCGTTCAAAACCCGTTCTCTGAGTCTCTCATCCGGTCTTTGTGTTTTCCTTGTCAATCACACATGTAGAACCTTATCAATAGTATTCAAAGATGACAAATGTTAATTGCTCCTTGCTCTCTCCCTGTACACGCCAGCCTGTATCACGTGATTTAAGCAATTATCTTACTGAGCTGAACACTAAGCCCTCCCCGCTTCTTCTCTCCCTTGCTTTCACCCTCTCTTTTCTCTCCATCCCTCTCTTTCCATTTTTTCCTTCTCTCTTCCATCCCTCCCTGATCCTTATTTATCCAGAAGGCATTCATTAAGCTCTGTGTGGATAACAGCAGGTATAACGATGGATGAGAAGTCATTACTTCTGTGATGGTCACAGGATAGCGGAGGGTATAGAAATAGAAATAGAAGCAAACTTCATAATGTGTTTGTGATTAAAACCTATGACTCAGACTGAATGATGCTGGGCAAACTGAGTCAGGAAGCCCAAGGAAGGTACATTGTGTAGGTTAGTGAGCTGGAGACACACAGGATTGGAGGTGGGAGAGGGTTTGGGGAGAGCAGCAACTTAAGGAGAGAAACGCAGAGCTTAAGCTGGCCCAAGACAATGGGGGCTGTAATGCTCTCCTGCAGCATACCAGGCTTGCTTTGTCAACACAGGGATTTTTAGTGTCTTTTCTGCATCCTTAGAACCACCCTCCCCCACCACCTGACTCCTGTACTTTCTACTGCACGCCAACATGTGCGCTGATGTCTTTGTTCTCAGAAGCAACTTTTTGATGCTTGGCAGTCTTTCTGTGCACAGCTGACCTTGCCCTTGTCCAGCTCTTCATCTTCAGCTCAGGGCTTGAGGCTGTGTGATCCTCTGATGAATTTAGATGGCCCCGAAAAAGCTACAACAGGAGCCAGCTCCCTGTCTGAGGCGTAAGTAAAACATCCAGCCATGATTTACCATTACTCAGTGGCTTGCCAGTTCATACATTCAAAGCCCCTTCAATTTGAACAAACCAAACTGGGTGTACACATACACACACAGACACACAGACACACACAGACACACACAGACACAGACACAGACACAGACACAGACACAGACACACACACACACACACACACACGCACATACACACACGAATGCTCAGGTGAGACAGGAAGCTTAGGTTTGTGCTAGTTCATTTCTCAGTACTTGGAGGGAAGGCTTATGCTTTTGTATTCCTGTGTAAAACAGCATGCCCATGTCCTTTGGGAGGAGTAGGAGTGTGAAAATGTGGCCACACTGCCAATAATACGGGAGGAGGGTGAAAATAGCAGATGGAAGTCTCGATTATGGCCAACAGAAATAGGAAGCGGGTGCTAGGTCACCTGCCTAGCCCCCAGTGCTGGCCTATTAGCTGTCATTAGCCCTTATCCAGGAAACAATTTGCATCCGTTGAAATCCTTGGAACATTGGATTTCTGCCCACAGACTCATCATCCTGCCTTTTTCTTGCGGATTAAAGAGAAAGCAGCCTGTAAATTACATTTCTTTGTGGGCAGAAAGTGTTGTTCTGNGACCCAGGAGACAATGGGTTGGGGCAGCTTCCTGACCAACAGTATGGCTGGGGAGATAAAGCAGAGGATACAGCGAAAGAGCATCATGTCCCATCTCCTGCTGAGCAGACTCCAGGGTCTCCCAGAATAATAAGAACAGAAAATTTCTTGCAGAATTCAGCAGCCTCCAATAGAAATCTTTCCCAGGGACTACATGACCTTCGAGGTTAGGATTTCTTGTACAGGTTTCCTTTGGTTCTTACTACTCTTTAAACTGGCTCTGAGAGCTTCTCCTAGGCATGCTGGGGACCCAGCTTCAGGGGGAGACATCTCTGTCCTAGTAGCTCAGCCCTTTGAAGCAAGTCACAGCACTGGATGGCCCTTCCCAGATTCCCCTTGGCATCTGCTTCTTTGCCATCTCCCAGGGGTCACTATGAATCCTCTTACTTCTGCTGGGCTCTTGCACATTCCATTGTCAAGACAGTGTGGTCTGTTGTGAGGAGCGATGGACTCTGCTGACGGGGCCGGAGCTAGAGTCCCGCACTGACCTCTTAGGTGTTTGAGGTGATGGGGACTATGCCCAGGGGCTTGCTCATGCTAGGAAAGCACACTACCACTGAGTCGTGTCCCCATCCTCTCTTAACTTTATCTGTTGAGATAAGTTTTCACTTAATTGCCCAGGGTGGTCCTATATTTATTCTGTAGCCCAGGCTGGCCTGGAATTTTCAAGCCTTCAGTCTTGGCCTCCTGAGTAAGTGAGATTACAGTCTAGGCTACCAGGCCAAGTGACACTGACCTCTTAGGGAATGTACTTGNAGTCCACTTACCTAATAATGTCTCTGAGCTCCAGGATCTCCTCTGCCCTCTCCTCTCCTCTCTTCTCCTCTTCTCTGGTCACTCTACCTCCCTTCCTCTCCCCACTCCGTCTCCCTCCCCTCTTCCCTGTCAATTCCCCCCTTACAGAGTTATTATGAGGCTATAAAAATACAGTGCTGTGAAGAATATTAAAAACATTTATAAATGGATTGCGAGAGACATTTAAACAGTTCAACTTGACCTTCTGCATCAGGCTCAGAACTCCTGAGCTCTGTGTGTCTCCATGTCGCAATCTGAGACAGAATCTTTATGATGATTCCTGGCCACCTTCTTTCCTATTGTGGTTTAAGGACCACTTTCAAATAAGACCTTTAATTCATAGTCCCCTCAACCATCTTCCTCCTTGATCAGAACCTGTCACATGTCATTGCCCTTGACACATGTTTTAGTGTCTGGTTGTGTCTTCCTGTGTTCCTCAGCAGTTTGGGAAGTTTTGTTATCTTTCCTTGGTTAGAGAGCACAAGTCCAGATTTCAGTTGTGTCTCACTTAACCTGACCTTTGCTGGTTNGAATCTCTTTTACCACTCACAGATTGGTGCTTTAGGGGGAAGCATGGCAGATTACAGTCATTTTCATAGCTCTGATGCTGGGAATACAACAGATGCTGACACGTATTTGTTGAAATGAACTAGTAACCTGCCTTGTGATCTCATATTAACAGAGTGTGGAGTGGGGACAGGAGCCACATACAGGTGCTACATTAGATAGAGTTACGTCATCTCTTTTGAACTCTGATGATCTTGCACACACAAGTGCAACCGTGATAAGTATCACAAGTGCAACCGTGATACGTATCCTTGAGGGACCCCTGAGATGTGTCCCTCTGCAGTGCCTCTTGTATCCCACTTCCCTCCCTTCTGGCCTTCTGGACTCAGAATGGTACAGCTGGAACCATCTGTAGTCACTACTTCTAAGTGACACCATTATCCATTGTCCTTTTCTTACTAGGTAATTGAATTTCTAGTAGATTATATTTTCTCCAAGATACCCTGGTGGACAGTCAAGTGTCTAGGTTCTGAGGCATGGGTATTGTTTCTTTAAAATGAAAGAGTATGATTGTCACTTCTTTACCCATTCCTGTGGACGAGGATTTCAAACCTCCAGGAGGGCTGATTAATAAAACAGGCACCAGGTACTTGAGGCATGGAGATATCATGGAGCAGAGACATCGGGCTCAGTTTTAGCTTTCATGTATTACAATGTATTGGCTTTGCTATCTTGGAGCCAGACTTTTCCTTAACTAAGAAAAGCCCTGTGCGGATGGTTTAGTCTCTCTTTCTCTTTCTTCCTTCCTTTCTTTCTTCCTTCCTTTCATTCTT
>LZPO01017443.1:65922-83431 GCA_001675575.1 Neotoma lepida
AGAGAGAGAGAGAGAGAGAGAGAGAGAGAGAGAGAGAGAGAGAGAGAGAGAGAGATCTTTCTTGGCGCCAGAGAAGCAGTTCAAAGTTTCAAAGTTTGTTACTATGGAGGGACATTCTCAACAGCAGTGATGGCTTCCAACAGCTGACAGTCAAGTGGAAGACACCATCCTTAGCTCCTTGGTGGCCATTGCTTCACATTGCTCTGACAACAGCTCTGAGGTAGTACGACCATTCCCACTTTAAACCTGGCTTCACAAGTAATTTAACNAAAATCACTTAGCTAATAAGTAGTGCCCTGGGCATGTTTGTCTAACTCAGGAGCCCAGACTGGAGTCCCTAACATGCTTCAGTCTCCCTAAACAAGAATCTTTGCCTCCCCGGCTCATGCATGATGGAACAAAGATGCTTACTGAATGAGTGGATAAATTATGGAAGGGCAATGAGGTCAGATATTNTAATACTGGTAAGGAAACCTGTATCCTGTCCTGAGCATCAAATTCCTTTAACAGATTTCCAAGGCAAGCCCTAAAAACCNATTTGGTCTGGTTTCTGATTTTTAGCAATTTCTGTGCATACATAGGAGCTTTATTTTTATTTTTGCAACCATAAGGGCCCTGAGTTCCCCTCTGTGAATGAGCTCAGCTTCCTGACATCCCCAAAGGAGCTAGCCCCAACACTGCATGGACCATGGTGGCTTTCTTCCTAGCCCACCCTCATTGTGACCCACACCCCTGCGTTTTCCTCAAAATATGGTAAGGAAATGTGTTTTAGGAGGAAGGAGGTAACAGGGCCATGGGTCCCATTCTGCACTTGGCATAGCCCCAAGGACACTGTGCATTCAGACAGAAATATGAGTTCCAGTTGGCTTCATGGGGTGTTGGTTTCAAAAGAGCTGTCCTTCTTGTCTGTTTACCACAGAGCTCTTTGTAATAGGCGCTTCTTTTCTAGAAGTTTTATATTTTTCCCTGACATTTTCTGCTTTGGTAATTGACTACAAGAATAGTTCTATAACATAAATCAATGATGAAAAACAAATTACTCCCGCCCGCACCCTTTCATTCCCTTTTTCATCTCTAACGATATTTTCTGTATGATGACTAACCCAGACTGACGTAATTTATCAATTCATCTCGACGATGTACATTAGGAAATGCATTCCGCAGGCCCCAGCAGGCAGTCTTCCGTGCGCCACCTCACCTTCGAGAACCCATTAGCACAACAGAGATAGCTGAGGCCCAGCCTTTGTGCTGAGAGCGTCAGACCCGCTGCTAATTGCTTTATTAATCAGAAGGTGAAACAGCGGTGCNTGTGTCACAGCCTTGGTAAAATAAGTGGTTTTATGGCAAATGTAGTTAAAAAGAAATGACAAGTTGGATTTATAGTGCTCTGGAGTAAAAGGGAAAAATAAGAGAAAAAGGAAATCAGAATACTGGCGATTTTCTGTCTTTGGTTAAATTCATTAAATGGATGCTACTAAAAGTCATTTGTAACTAGATCCCTAGTGAGCCCATGTCCTAGAAGAATTTATTTGAAACTACAGAGGGAAGCTTAAATTTGCCTTTTTATTAAAAATAGATATAATGAGCCGACATTTCGTCTCCAGAGGAGAAGAGAGAGTTAGATATACTGGAAGGAGGGCTGTCGGAGCTGGAGTCTGGGGTTTGGGCTGTGCCTGTTGGTGTTTGCTCTCTGTGAGGGTAGCAGGATCCAGACCGAAGCCCCAAGCACAGCCACAGGCAGGGGCACCCCCAAGTCCTGTATTGTGACTGAGGATGATGGTTATTGCCGTACCCTTGTCACGTGGAGACTGCTTTCCTTACGTCAGTAGTCTATAAGTAAATAAAAATAATCTACAAATTACTCTTTCTACAAGTACTTTGGGCTTTCCCATATTTTAAAACNTCAGGATCTGTCAAAATTTCACTTCCTGTTACTAATGAGTCAGTGTTTGTGTGTGTGTGTGCACGTTAGTGTGTATATGTATGTGTGTTGAGTGTGTGTGATGTGTTTATGTAGTGTTTGTGTGTGTGTGCATGTGTTTAGTATTTGTGTATAGTGTGTGTGGTGTGTGTGTGCATGTGTGGTGTGTTTGTATGTGTAGGAGTGTGCATGAGTGTGTGTGCATGTGTTGTATATTTGTATGTGTGTGCATGAGTGTGTATGTGCATGTGTGGGGTGTGTTTGCATGTGTGTGTGTATGAGTGTGTGAACATGTTAGTGTATGTAACATGTGTATGTGTGAGTGTGCATGTTAGTGCATGTATGCATGTGTGTGTGATGTGTTTGTGTGTGTGCATGAGTGTGGTATGTATGTGTGCATGGGTGTGGTGTGTTTATATGTATGTGTATGAATGTGTATGAGTGTGTGTGCATGTTAGTGTATGTATGTTTGTGTATGTGTGAGTGTATGTGTATGTTAGTATAAGTATGTATTTGTGTATGAGTGTGTGTATATGTGTGTGGTCTGTTTGTGTGTGTGTTTTGTGTATCAGCTACATTCCAGACACTGCCTATATTAATCTATGTCCTAATAGCTGTCATTTAATACTGAAAACGGCTCTCTCTTGCAGATAGTGTTACCTCATGTCTCTAGGGCAAATGTGCTCTGTAATTTATCTCTGGTCAGCTTTCAAAGTGTCACAAGTGGAATTTTGACTTCAAGCGCTAGATTTCAAACTACTCTTTGCCTTACNTCATGATATTTCCAATTAAATAACAAAGCAAAATTATTGACCACTGAGTTCTAGCTGCTTCTGCACAACAAAATGGCAAGGCATCTATTGTCCCCTTTATTTTACGGGTGTGTATGAATGGAAAGGACACAGCAAATGTGTCTTAGATAGTGAGGGAATTCAAACCCCAAGCTGGTTCCAGGAGTTCAGGCCTATTTATGTATCTTATTTTTGAGACTGTGTCTTACAGGCTAGCCTCTAACTCCTCAGCTCAGGTGACCCTCCTGCCTCAGCCNACTGAGAAACTGGGAGTATGGACACATGCCGTCATACTTGGCTTAGGACCATATCAATATGGTGTCAGCTAATCTCTTTTGTCAAATAACTATCAGCCAGGGCGATGTAGCAAGATCCTGCCTCAAAAAACAAAACAAAAACAAAAACTAAAACAAAAACAAAAACCAAACAGAACAAAAAAACCAAGTAAAAAGAGGGATATAGCACAGTAGGGGGCACTCCCCTAGTATCTGGCTTGCCTGAGGCTCTAGGTTCAACCTTCAGCTCCAGAAAAAATAAATACATAAAAAGGAAGAAGTGGCAAGCAATATTGTGTGCACAATGAGAAAACACATCAACCTGACATTGTTTCAGCCACTGAAGGATGAGTCCAAGAGCTGACAGTGTGGGTCAGCTACCTAAAGATGGTGGCAAGTGCTTATCTACTCATCACAAAAGTTCAAGCAAAAGAAAACAAATTTTTAGCCTAGAAAGACAACACAAGCCTTGCACTCACTCTGTAGCCCAGGCTAGAAAGACAACCCAAGCCTTGCACTCACTCTGTAGCCCAGGCTAGAAAGACAACCCAAGCCTTGNCAAGTAAAAAGAGGGATATAGCAAAGTAGGGAGCACTCCCCTAGTATCTGGCTTGCCTGAGGCTCTAGGTTCAACCTTCAGCTCCAGAAAAATAAATACATAAAAAGGAAGAAGTGGCAAGCAATACTGTGTGCACAATGAGAAAACACATCAACCTGACATTGTTTCAGCCACTGAAGGATGAGTCCAAGAGCTGACAGTGTGTGGTCAGCTACCTAAAGATGGTGGCAAGTTCTTATCTACTCATCACAAAAGTTCAAGCAAAAGAAAACAAATTTTTAGCCTAGAAAGACAACCCAAGCCTTGCACTCACTCTGTAGCCCAGGCTAGAAAGACAACACAAGGCTTACACTCACTCTGTAGCCCAGGCTAGAAAGACAACACAAGCCTTGCACTCACTCTGTAGCCCAGGCTAGAAAGACAACACAAGCCTTGCACTCACTCTGTAGCCCAGGCTAGAAAGACAACACAAGCCTTGCACTCACTTTGTAGCCCAGGCTAGAAAGACAACCCAAGCCTTGCACTCACTCTGTAGCCCAGGCTAGCCTTGAACCTGTGCTCGTCTTTTCTCAACCACCATGCTTGGCTTGTTTTTTTCTTCTGACCAACCGAAATCAATATAGNGGTACTGCATAAATGGACTATACTATCTTTTTACAAAGATTTATTTTTATTTATAGTCTTGGCCTCCCCACCCCCTTCTTGTTTTTTTGATGTCAAATCTGGGGCTAGAATGGCCNCAACTGGGCAGAATTGAGGAACTGAGGAACTGAGGCAGATCTATGGTGCAGAGCTGGCACTCTACAGATGTTGGCTTTCTCATCCCTCCTGGACAAGCTCACTGGTGAGGACAGAAGACCCAAAGGTTCCTAAAGGANGACGGTGTGGAAGTTGTGACAAGTGGGTGGGTGGCTTTAGGAAGATCTGGTGACAGATCTTAGGGACTGGGATTCTGGGGTGAGACTACACATGGGGAGTGAGGCAAAGCAGTTGACATAGGACCCATAGCCCTGTGGTCAAGAGCAGTCAGAATCAAGNGCCCTAGTGTGAACTCACTCAAGGACCACTGTCAGTGCATTATGAAATCTTATGGTCCTGCTGTATTTTGGATCTTAAATGTCCTCCAAATGCCTGTACTGGAAATCTTGGTCTATGAACAAGTGCTCTTGTGGAGTCTGGTATCCTTTAGGGTGTGGGATGTAAGGGGAGGTCTTAAGGTCATTAGGGACCTGCTCTTGAAGTAGATGATGATACTTGCCTCCCTTGCTCCCACTGTTTTAGACCTACCTATGAGGTGAGTGATTTTGCTCTGTCATGCACCCCCACCACAATGTGCTACCTCAGCCATCAAGCAAAGTCAACTATATCCATTTTTAAGTTGATTATCTTAGGCATTTTGTATAGCCATAAAAAGCTAGCAGACATCTTTGAACTCCTTTATGGATATGATAGGCTCCAGAGCTTACNGTACATCNAAATAGGTCCCCATGTATAATCCACAGGAACAGTACAAAAGGAGACTGTAAACTCCTTATTTCAGAACTAGAAGATTCTNTAATAGAAACCATTATCTTTTCCCTAGCTTCCTTTTCTACCTATAATGATGACTTTTAATCTGTTATTTAATGTTGTGCCCTCTCAGGCATGAGATGCTTGCGAGGGCCAGCTTGGGGCCTAAGTTGTCACTTGGTAGGTTGCCTATGGCCTACCAGCTTCTAGAACTTCCTTCATCAGCCTCCAGACCAATGTGGTGTGCCTGGCCAGGGTTCTATCAGTCTTTTCTGCTGCTGCTGTAACAAGATCCCTGAGGCTGGGCACTTGATAAAGAGAAGACGATTATTTAGATTACAGTTTTGCATATTAAAAGTCTAAGATGGACAGTCTCCTGCTGTGAAATAGTCCTCTTGTACACTGTAAAGATTTGTCACTCAAATTGGTTTAATAAAATGATGATTGGCCAGTAGCCAGGCAGGAAGTACAGGTGGGGTGACGAAATAAGGATGATGGGAAGGAGAAGGGNGGAGTCAGGAGTTGCCAAACAGATGCAGAGGGAGCAAGAGATGAACATGCCATGCTAATAAAGGTATCACCACATGGCAAAGCATAAATAGAAATATGGATTAACTTAAAATGTAAGAGCTAGTTAGTAATAAGCCTGAGCTATTGGCCAAGCATTTATAATTAATATAAAGCTCTGTGNGGTAATTTGGGAAGCAGCTGCTGGGTATTTGGGAACAGGCAGTTGGGACAGGAAATGTCTATTTACAGTCTCATCTCCTCAGCTCTGGTGAGGTCACCCTTGACTGTGTAACAACACNGTAAATGACAATATAGCAGAAGTATGTGAGTGAGAGAGATCATAGAGTGAGAAAGCCAGGGAAGTGAGAACTAACTCACTTTCAAAACCTGCATTAGTGTTTTCTGAGCATGATGCGTACAGTGGCCTAANCACCACATGAAAGGCAACATCTCCTAAAGTCACACAGGCGTGTTCAACCTTTAGACATTGCCACATGATGTCATCTAAAAAGTCCGTGCTCAAGAACTACAGAATCAAGTTTGAAAGCAAAATCACCTCCATTTTAAGTAAGTTTGTGATTTTGTGTTTTGCTCCGTTCACAACTATCCCGGGGTGACTGTGGCCCATGGGCCCTGGATGGGGCATACCTGTATGATTTTAGTATCTTAACATCACCACACTTTAGATCAAGTCTCCAGCAANTGTGTCCTTGTGGGAAAACTATATCAAATCNTAACAACCATGGTATCCAGTCATGGCTCATGGAAGATAGTCACTCTGAAGGAATTGTAGCCTCCATGCTGGTGTTCGGGAACTGGGTCAGGGTAGATGCTGAGATGGCTATAAAACAGTTCAGGTGCTGCCAGCCCAGTACGGNTTGAGACAGGATTTCTCTGTGTAGCTTTGGAGCCTGTCCTGGAACTCGCTCTGTAGACCAGGCTGGCATCAAACTCACAGAGATCTGCCTGCCTCTGCCTCCCGAGTGCTGGGATTAAAGGTGTTCACCACCACTGCCAGGCAATTTTTCCCTGTCTTTGTATATATGCAGACTCCTCTTCACTCCATCCCGCTTCTAACTGGCTTAAGTATCCTATTACCACTGCAGACAGAGGGCAGTGTGGATTGCAGAGTGGGCGGCGGAGGAGGAGTTGAGCAGGCATGCAAGACTAAGAGGCAGCCAAGAAGCTGATGGATGGCAGGGAGTGGAAGAGATGGTGGAAGTGAGGCCCTGTGATAGCTGAGGCTGCAAGGGCCCTGGGGAAGGCTCCTCAGTCCCACTGGACGTTTTGCACTGCAGCTCCAGGAACTACGCAGCACAGGTAGAGCAAAACGATAGGGCTGGAACTCCAGATAGGCCACAGTAGTTGATTACATCATTACATTACATTATATTACATTACATAGTAAAATTGCTTATTTACTTACCTACTCAATTGAGCGATTGTTGTATGTGTGTGTGTGTGTGTATACATCTTGTAGGAGTCTTCCACTTTGTGGAAGGACAGGGATCAAACTCAGGTCATCAGGCTTGGCAGCAGGTGACCTTANTTGCTGAGGCAAGCAATATGTTCTTTTAATTCAGCATTTACAGGAGTTCCTGCTGGGTACTCNGTGCCCCGCTCCCCTGCCTCTGGCTCTGGCAAGCCATCTCCATCTAGTCTCCTCTTCTTTAGCTCTCACAAGTCTTTGATTCTATTGGCCAACAGTTTTCAAATCTCATGCCGAAGGTTGAGTGGAAAGGGCTTGCTGAGGCACTCACCCTTGCCATGGTCTGCATGTCCCGTGTTTTGACAAGGGGCTACCAGTGTTGTAAATACCCCAGTCACTGTATATGAACTGCTTTTTAAATTACATTGATTTAAAGCTGTTTTTATTTGTGTATATACTGGGGATGGAACCTAAGGCTTCGTGCATGCTAGCCAAGCCCCTTACCACTGAGGTACATCTCCAGCCCTGAACCTGCTGTTTAGATTATATATCAGGAAAATGATGCTCTTGTGCCTTGAAAATTGATTAATTATTGGCACCCATACTTTGACTAGTAGAGAAAGGTAATGATAGGCTTGACTCACCTCTTATTAGGAATTCACATACCTGCCCAGTAAGTAGCCTGAGCCTTCATGGAGCTCTGAAAGGATTCTATCCTCTTCAATGCAGACTCCAGGCCCAGGAGGTATGGCCTGCCAAATGTGTTTCCCAGAGGCCTCAGCAGGAGAATATCTGACAGTTTCATGTCTGCTCTCTGTGTGATCTCAAACTTGTCACTTCCCCCTTCTGGTCTCCTGTTTCTCATTTTAAGAATAGAGTGGATTAGCTCATCTCTAGGGGTCCCTTTTAGCTAAAAAATGTAAGATTTTGTAACAAAGCCACAATCTCCCTTTTCTTCAGTGGCCTCCGGTTCTGGGGATAGAGGCTTGCCAGGTCCCCACAGTTCATTTCTCAGGGGAGCTTACAATCCATTCCTCAGCCCCTTGGAGAGAGGAGAGGCATCTAGTCTCAGCAAGGCCCTGGCACCCTTCCTGCGCTCTCAAGGGCAGGGATATGGGGAACCCAGGAGCAGTCAGGGCAGGTCTCTGCTGCCTTGGCCAGTGCCTGCAGCGAGAAGCCCTGTACTGCCACATCATCCGAACGTGGTACAGCGGGGATTCTCCCGGTGATAGGGACACAGAACCCGCCCAGGACCCCCACCCCAACAGCTTTCTGGATGACCTACGCTGCTTCTCTTGACCCTGCCGCTGACTAGCTTTCTCTGAAAATCGTTGCCAAGTTCATTATTGGCGCGACCCAAAGAAGCCAGCAGTTAATTATACACTGAAGACGTGCCTTCACACGAGCCTCTCCTTGGCTCTTTCTCACCCTTTGAAAAGACGCAATCATCCATTACTGTCATCACCAGCTTGGTGACTTTTGTGCCTGTAATTGGCACTTTCTTTTAGACAATGAGGTAGAGCAGAAAATCTGCTCATTGAGGCGCCGCCAGCCTGTTCTCCGGCTCTGGCTCTCATAATATTTCAGTCTGTGATCCGACCGGGTCCTTTGTCCNTCTCCATCGTCCAATCAAATGGCAAGGATGGGATGGCTCTGGGGCAGGCATTCCAGCCGCACATTCTGCGATTCTCTCCTGGATGTGCCCTGCAGCAGGCTAGTTCTCATGGAGACACTGAGAAGTAAACATGTGCTCTCCCCAGAAAGCTCCCAGAACTGGGGAGAAGACTTGCAAACAGGGAAGTCTATCCCTGTGGAGACCCCAAACTGCTGCTATTGCCAAGGGGACCAAGAAAATGTCCTCAGCGGGACAGTAGCGTGTTACCAGGAACAGGGGGTTGTGAGATTGTGAAAGGAACAAGGGTGTTAATCAACACTTGAGTTTCAATGTCATCAGCGATGAGAGAGCAAGGGAGGCTCTGGGTGGTGGAGTTGTGGGGCTCCTTGGAAAATGTATGGGTTGTAAGGCATTTGGCTGTGCCACCCACACTGCTCTGAGCACACGAGGCACACTTGTTATTAGCGAGATGTCAGAGTACGGTAGCAGGGTCTGGGGTTGGTTTAGCAGTTAGGTGATGTCAGTTCTCTCTGCTTTACTCATGGTGCTTTACTCATGGTTCCAGGGCAGCTGCCCTAGCTACTGCTGATGTCTGCATGTGGGGGGAGGGGAGATGCAGAGAGGGTCGTAGTCGTTGAGTCTATTCCTTTATAGCACACACACACACACATACACACACACACACACACATACACACATATGCATATACTGGCATACATACAGACATGCATGCACATACATAGCACACACACACATAATGATAGAACTTTCGAAGAAACCTTTCAGCCTAGATCTCCTAAAAGAGANTAGAACCGAGATCTGTTTCTGTCTTAGAATTCCAGTTTGGCTTCACAGCCTTCATTGCTGTTGAACTCACATGAAGTCATTTCTGGCTGTCTCACTTTGATTTTGCTAGTCTGTTTATTTTGACTTTTTGGTGGCGAGCTGTGAGCAACTTAAGCTTCTCGCCTTTTTTTCCCCCTTAAAACCATTAAATTTATTATTATTACTATTATTATTGTGATTTGTGTGCGTGTGCGCGTGCATGTGTGTGTGTGAGAGTCTGTGGGTGCGAGGATGCCACCGTGCGGTTGTAGAGGTCAGAGGATGACATTCGGGAGTCAGTTCTTTCTGAACTTTGATCATCAGACCTGAACAGGAAGGCCTTTTGTCCACTGAGCCATCTTGCCAGCCTCAAATGTCCCATCTTGGTATCCGAAGGGATTGCCTGGTGCTGATTTCACCGTGTTTGAAATCCACTCACGATGGTGCCTGTGGCTTGAACTAGGGTTGTGTGGCTCTCTCTACCTCAAGTAGCCAAATGCCTGATGTACTGGCTAGAATTCCGCTTAATTATTCTGGTCTCGTTCCAGTACACTTCACAGCAGCCATTAAAAAGATATTCTTAGGTTTGCACTTATAAAACTTTATTGTCTTCATCCATTTATTATCCTCCATTTGAAGCTTGGAGTCCCGAGGTGCATCACCNAGGTGTAGCCATACCCTACCTGTTGGTACAAACCATAACAAATAAAATGGTGACCTTCTGGTGACAGATTCAATTACTTCCCCGGGCCATGTATCCTCAATCAAAGGCTGTTTGCAGTGGGCTGTGCTCTTTCCTGAATGACTATACATTCTTGGCTTGGTTAAATAACTCACCCTGTTAAAGAACTGCCCCANGCTGGAATTCTACTTGGGGACAAGTTTCCTTGGGTTTTCCCACCTTCATTTATCTCTCCCTCATTGCTAGTTTCCGTGGTCTAAAACTGGTCATTTCCACCTGCCATCCCCAGGCACTGAATTCTTCTCATAAACCCTGTCACCTGGGCGCCGCACGCACGGATGCTACGATTCTTAGTCTGTTTCCTGCTTAGTCTGAGAGAGCAGCCTTTCTTGCTACAGAATTATGGTGAGATCTTGTTTAATATTGCAGAAGCTCCACTACCATCGCAGACCACTTTACAGCCTTGTAGTTTGCCCATTTCTTGGGGAATTTAGTATTTTCTCCAAGTCGTGGGCTCGAGCTTCATTTGGGCTTTTTCTGTTGATCCAGTCCTGGCATGCATGTTAAGTCTGGTGCCTTATGGTTTCTCACTGCTACACGCAAAGTGCTTTCACACGTTCTAATCTGCATATTAATTTCACTGTGATACTGAACTGGTCCCTGCAGGATTGTGCCTCATTAAAGAACATCGTCACCCCATATGCTTTCTAAATGGATCGTCCAAATACGGCGAATGCCCTGCCAGTGCTGATGGCTCAGAGCTGCAGACACTATACTGTTGGAATTCTGAAAGTGAACAGAGAAAAGAAAAGCAAAACAGGGAGCTGACCCTTGTAGGTGTGTGTGTGTGTGTGTGTGTGATGTGTGTGTGTGTGATGTATGTGTGTGTGATGTATGTGTATGTGTACAGATGCATGTGTGTGTGGGTGTTCCACAGAATGTGTGTGTGCGTGTGCATGCGGAGGCCAGAAGAGAACAACCTTGGCTGTTGCTCTTCAGGTGTCATTACATTTATGTTCTTGTGTGTGTGTGCACACACATGCATATGTGTGGAGGCCAGAGGACAATTGCAGGAGTTGGTTCTCTCCTTCCATCATGTTTGTCCCAGGAATTGAACCCAGTTTGCCATGCAAGTACCCTTTCCTACAGAACTTGAATGTGTTGTTTTCTGTTTGTTTGTGTTGAGATAGGGACTCACCTGTCATTGGCCTTGGACTCACTAAGTAGGCTAGGCTAGCCTGGAGAGAGTCCCAGAGATCCACTTGTCACTTCCTCCCCATTCCTAGCACTGCGAGTAGGTACTCCCATGCCTGGTTAGTTTNTAATGTGAGTTCTGGGGATCAAACTCAGGTCNTCCTGCTTATAAGGTAAGTACTGGGCTTCACCCCAGCCCAGCCCACCTTTTAGGCAAGGTTTTGGTATGGAGACAAGGTTGGCTTGGAACTTACTATTTATCTCAGCCTGTTGAAGAAGGTATTATGTAGTTCTGTGGTCTTGAGCTATCCAGCCCCTTGCCTCTACCTCCCAAGTGCTGGGATTTCAGGTGACCACCACCAAACCTGGATTATGTTCCACCTTTCTCTTTCTTCAAGATGGGGTCTCCTATGGATCCCAGGCTAGCCTGGAACTGGTTGTGTAGCTTAGCCTTTTGAGTCCTGGAATTACAGACATAGTCCACCACACCTTGCTGAGATTTGGTCATTTATAAAGGAGATTTTTGTGGTCCTATCCACCATATGTTTGGGTGGCTGAGGGTGGTTACAATGGAAGCCCCTGCAGCTGAGTGAGAAAATTTGANACGGTGGGGTGGTGAGGGAGTGGACAGGGCNGAGCCCTTCCCTGCCCTTTGCAGAGATTCGCTCTCATTTGAGGCTGACAGTTATTTTTTGCCTAGCAAGGAAGCCATCCCGACACACAACCCCAGCACAGAGATCCAGATCCTCTAAGAACAACCTCTCATCAAGCTCTGTTCTNTANATCCCAATGAACTGAGGATTCCCACAGTTCCATGCACTGGGTTCAGATGCCCGATGCCTGGAGCTCAGAGAGCCCTGGAAGGCAGGGTGNAAATCCCTGCCTCACGGTCTTCCCATGTATTCACTGAGTTTGCTGTCCAGAAGGGCTCTTGCANGAAGGCTGTGACTAAGAACCCTCCCCTTTGCCACCCTGCTCANAGACCACACAGGCCTCGCCTGATGGAACCACCTCATAATNCTNGAAATATTCTTCTTCAGTGAGTGCAAAGCATGCATGCTTTAACTCCCGAGGGGCAGNGCCTTGTTTAGACAATTGGAACTAGATGTCCACATATGCGTAAAATAGCTCTCACTGGACATTGAGCAGTGTGTGAAATCATAAAGANAGGATGTAAAGAGATTTCATGGCCTCTGTCTAGAATTGTTATACCTTTCTTCCTCCCTTCCTCCTCTTCTTTCTCTCCCTTCCCTCCTTTCTTTCTTCTTTTTTTTTTTACAAGAGTGGATGGAAAGGACAGCCATTCATCTGACACAATTGGCACTTTGTAGGGACATTTGCAAACAGGCCACTCTCTGCCAGATAGGCGTCAATGTGTATTGACCTTAATTTCTTTACAATCACTGCGTGTCAACTTTCCTGGTGGGCCTCTACTCATGTCAGTGAGGAAGGATATCTCTTCATAGCTCTTGCTGTGGTGTATCATTTTTCCCATTAATATTAGGGCTGGATGGATAGCAACAGTCCACAGCTTGGGGAGAAGGAAGGAAGAAAGGGAAGGACATTCACTCAGCACCTGCAATCAGCAAGAAGCACAAATGTCATCTTTCTTAACCTTTCCACACTTGGGGATGTGGTGACATTGTCCCCACTTTCCAGCAGTCCCATCAGGGACGGAGCTAGGTCTGTATGAACTCAAACCCCAAGTGATACCCAGGACCTTGGGTGGCCTAAGAAGGAAAGNTTTCAATTTAATGTGAATGTGATTTCCTTCATTTGCAAATGCTAGTCAGGTATGTAAGTTGCTATCCCATTGAAAGGCATTTTCCTGGGAACGTTTACAAGATTTGGCCGGCAAATCTGAAAAAACAACAATAACAACAAAACAAACAAACTACGCAACACTCAAGCAAGCTTTGAAGCTTTGTTCATGGCTTCTTAGATCTGTCTGTGAATATCTTATTCCTTTGTTGTTGTTTTTTTTCTTTCATAATGCTGGGGATCGAACTGAGCNCCTTGCACATGCTAAGCAAGCATTCTCCCACTGGACCTCATTCTTTGGCCCTCATTCCATTTCTTCATGTGGCAGAGAGTTCCGACAGCCAGAAATGGAGTTACTCTGGGCCCAGAATGCTCAGAGCATGCAGGCCTGTAGCTCCTTCCTCATAGCTCAGNTATAAGAACAAAACCTTGCTTCTGGGCTTTCTATGTGCACAAGGAAGAGGGGATGAGGCCCAGATACCCAGAGACATAGCTTTCTTGTGAGTCTGGGGAGGACTAAAGGTAGATTCTCTCCTCTTCAGGTCCCTGCTTGGACTTGCTACTCTTTGGGAGGCTGGCTTTCTCTGTCCATTCATTCCTCCTCTGGTCATCACACTACAGCACACATATAGATTGTATCTAGATAAAGCCATATACTTTACTCTCAGCCCCCATTAGTTGGTGCAAGCGATAACTAACTAGGCACCAACAGTGCAGTGAATAACATTCAGGGCAGATCACCTCTGTTTTAATTGCATACTTGGGCTAATTTAGGGGGAATAAGCCTCGACTTTCAACTGTCACCTCTTGCTCCATCTTCCTCATTCATGAAGCACCACAAAGAGCCACAGGGATAGAGGGATCACACCGAGAGCAGCCAAGTTTGACTGTCAGTGAAGGATGGGCCGAATATTGGTCTATGGACGATGGGCCTGATGCTGCTTGATGGGACCGAGTGACGGGTGCCATATGGCCAAGCTGCCATCATTAATAACAGCAGCTGCGTTTGGAATGAAAAGGTGTCTCTGTGTGCCTCGAAGTAGGGGAGGGGATTTGAAACACATTCTGGCCTCCTTTGTGGGGACTGAGAAAGAAACAGAGTCAAAATGTGGCTTAACCCTTTCTTCCCCCACGCTCGCCTGCCGAGACCAGCAGGTGGGTTCTTGCAGTCAAAACCCAGCTGTTTTCTTCTCTCCTTTGTGAATCTGTCAGGCAATTAAAGTCATAGACTCAGCTCTCCTGCTTTGCACAGCCATTTTACTGACTGGAAAGTGGGCTGTTGTGAGAATATTCTCAGGCCTGTATTGTTTGATGAGCCAGGAAGGGCTGAAATGGTGATATGCCTGGAATCAGGATGAGGGGCAGTTCTTGTATTGAACTGTGGACATCTCTGAGTTTCTCTCTACATGGGGCTCCTCCCTGTTAAGCATCTCTGGGCTCAGGGAAAATAGCATTTTGGACTCTTTGCAGGCCCCAGAGCATGCTGGTCCAGCTGACATTGAGATAAATGGGCCACCCTATCCAGGAAAAGGAGTGGATCTCTGGTCATCCAACCAGGAAGGAGGGATGTCAGAAGGAGCCATGTGCGGCATGAACAATGTGTGTGTGAGGAGGTGGGAGTTTCCTCCCAGAGAGTCAGCTCCAGGCCCACCTGCATTGCCTTGGCAACAGTGATGGGGTAGAATTTATAGGCTCATTCCTACGTGAGCGCCTTGGGTCTTTTTAAATACCTGCTGGCTTTTTCTGCACACCCACTGCTCCTCTGAATCACTGTGCAGGGCTCTGGGCGTCTCTCCCTCCCACTCCGAGCCTTGGCAAGGCTCAGGGAATACAGAGGAGCTCAGGGGAACAGCCTTTCAACATTTTGCTTTGATCCCTGGACTGTCAGTTTTAGAGGATAGATAGAAAATGTGACTTTGAAGGGTTACTTTGGAACAGTCCAGTGAGGTGTAAGGGAGTCAGGACATCAGCACTTCCAGCTGTTTAATGGCTCTGTCTTGGCTCAAATGGCTCCCTGCTCTACGTCCCCAGTCCCTCTAAAGAGGAGCCCTGGGGTACCTGGCCTTAGAAGGCCCTTCTAGTGCCAGCATTTTGTGTGCCATTATCGGGCTTCTCCTCAGCTGTGCATGCCCGGTTTAAGAACACAGCACCTGTCCCGCTTCACACTGCCAGAGCCTGCCAAGCCAAGCCAAGCAAGCTGCATCGTCTGTGCCAGCCAACAGGAGTCCAGAGCCAGGACTCAGGCAGAATTAAGTGCCAAAATCCTAAATAAGCTGAACCAGGCACTCCACTCCCAAATTACATTAAAAACAAAAAGAAAACCAAACTTAGACGCGAAGAACCAAATGTGTGCACTTTAAAAATAAAAGAAGCCACTTTTTGAACTAGTTAGAACCAGAAATGGTTCCATGTATTTTTGAAAGCGAACTTGAACAACCAAAATATCCTCTGGACTGAATCAAACAGATATTCCCAACAGTTTTGGTCTCCAGTTAGAAACAGACAAGCAAGCAGAAAAGTGAATAGAGAAAGAAAAAAAATCCCATGACATTTAGCATGAGACTCTGTTTAGGACTGAACCAGAAGGAAGAGGTTTTTTTAGTCTCATTTAGTCAAGCAATTCTTCTACAACCCATTGGGAAAATTCTGGTGACGTCCACTATTCAAATGACCGTGGATCTGCCACAGTTCGCTGCTCAGTTGCTGGGTCATGAATTCCAGTTGACTCTCTATCTCCTCCTCCTCTTCCCTGCATCTTATCTGCATGCAATGTTGTACAGGAGTGGGCTTCCTTATTAGGTNTTTGGATACACATACAATGCACTCCATCACAGTCTCCCTGTTCCCCTTTCTTCTTGTCCTGTTTTCTTGTGGGTGTTCCTTTTTTTTCCTAAATAGCCTGCCTTTTGTCTTCATGCCTGCCGTTCTCTTTAAATGTAGATTCTGCACTGGAGAAAATGGAGTGTGTTTCTGAGTCGGGCTTATTATATCTAACACAACCATTTCTGCTTTCACTCATTGTCCTGCAAATAACGTGGTTTTGTTTTTCTTTATGGCTGAATATACGCCTCTGTGTGTGTGTGTGTGTGTGTGTGTGTGTGTGTGTGTGTGTGTGTACGATGTTTTCATTTCCTGTTCTGTTGATGGGCACCTAGGCTGTTTTCATAACTTAGCTATTATGAACAGTGGATGTGGGTGATGAGCTATCTCTACTGTATTCTGACGTAGAGTCTGTTGGGTCTGTACCCAAGAGTATCACACTGTCTCATTGCTCTACTAGTACTACTATCTTTGAAGAGTTTAGATGACCACATCCCTGATGTGTAATGACCAGGACTTTTTGAAGGACTTCTTTCATCCAAAGCTCAGATGACCTTTGCCAAGGCTAGCCTGTCAGTGGGATTTACCAGGCAATGGGACAGGATGGCCCACAGGTTACAGGTTCATACCTTTGTGATCTAGGAGAGATGATCCGTGAGAAGCATCTTTTGAATTAGCCACTGTCCCCTCCTCTTCCTCTGGGATGACTGAGGGAACAAACAGGCATGCTCTGGAAAGGAAGCTGCAGAGGCTCAGAGCCCAGTGGCTGGGCTGCTTGTGTGGTGCCTCTGAGTGTCAGGAAGATGTGGTGTCCGGGGTTTCTCTGAGAATTTGCCCTATCTGTAATTTCCTCACACTGTGGTCTGCCCCCAGGACAGGGCACTTGATCCTGGAACTTAATAAATTCCATAACCAGAGACATCATGTGAGTGAAGCTGTGTTTCTGTCCTGTCCTAGTGTCTGGCTTAGAAGCTGGCCTGTGATCTAAGGTGGGTATATCTCCAAAGTGACATCTTTTCTTCAGGATGCAGCACTGGGCCAAGGCCTGTCTGGACCATCTCCCATGGACTTCCTCCTCCCATGACACTCACTCTTTACTCAGCACCTTGTTCTAAACAGGTGCCTTGGGTTTTCCTACCACACAATCCTGCAGGAGAAGATCGGGGCCTGACTCTCCCTGCTGTGCCTCAGGACCTAGTGTGGACTGTCACAGCTCTAAGCTCAAGAGCGCCATCATCCATGGGTGACCTTTGAACTCAGTTTTTCTTCTCTTAAAGTTATACATAGAATTTACAAAGTCACATTGGAAGCAGAAAGATGACTCAGTGTGTAAGAGTGCTTGCTCTACAAATACCAGGACCTTAGTTTGAATCCCCAGCACTCATGTAATAAGATGGCCATGGCTATGTGTGCCTGTATCCTGAACATTGAGGGGTGGAGACAGGTGGATTGGGAGTTTGGCTGCCAACCAGCCTACCTGAGACAAACTTCCAGGTTAGTAAGAGATCCTTTATCAAGGCAATAGAGTGAGACACCAATCATCTCCTTTGGCTTCCATTTATACATGCACGGGCACCACACCTGTCGACTCAAGTGTGTGCAACACACACACACACAC
>LZPO01017443.1:83476-97324 GCA_001675575.1 Neotoma lepida
GAGAGAGAGAGAGAGAGAGAGAGAGAGAGAGAGAGAGAGTGTCAGGTTATCTTCTGAGGCTTGTCAGAAAAAATATCATTTCCCACTCCCCTTAAGGAGTTACAGCTGTATTTGATTATGTGCAGACTGTGTGTGCCTTTGTCTTTGTTCTCTGAACAACACAGCATACCAACTATTTACACTGCATCAGTTGTACCCAGGATCCAGAAATGATTCTGAAGATTTTAGTAGGCTGCAGGCATATGTATGCTACACCATTTCTATAGGGAATTTGAGTATCTGCAGATCCAAGGGCCACCATGGAATCGATCCCCTGAGGTCACTAANGCATGGCAGCACTGTCCTTAACTGTATCATTTTTCTTTTTTCCTGGAGTAAATAATTGCCTTGAGTTTTACATGTGTGGATGCCTTTGCATCACCATTCTATGACATGTCACTAAGTCAAAGAATTTCAAGCACATTGGCTAGTTCACTAATCTTATCTTTTAAAAAGATAACTCTCCTCTCGTGTTTTTATTTTTGTAAGATAGGGAAAAAATTATTTTAGCCCTACCCCCAAAGGTTCCATGAGGCCAAATCCAGTTTTTAAGCTTTCTAGATTTGCCTGGGAGTCGATCTAAATTCATATATTATTCTGTTTAGTGTTGAAATTATTATTTTTTTCTCCACGAGCCTCTAACAGCTTCTAAAACTTTCTGGGGTAAGACTTATCTAGAAAAATACTTGGGGGAGGGAATAAGTCTCATACAAGTATAAAATCAGATGTACCTGTCGCTTCTCTCTCTCCTGCATCCACTTCTTCTTTTCATTCCAAGTGAGAGCTAACCTGAAAATTAAACTCTTTTATACCCCACAGTTGAGGACTGTCGTTCNGCACAGGCATTGATTCCGAAAGTGAAATGGCTTGTGCCTCTGCCTTAACCTCTGTGTTCTGTCTACAGCGTACAGGAGTACCTTCAGAAACAGAGCATTTGGTGCCTTTGTCAGAATCCTTTCCAAGCAAGGGTCAGAATTCCAGGAAGCAGCATGCTGGAGAAACTGNACAGAATCCTAAGACAGAAACCCCAAGTCACAGANAAGAAAAAGATACAGGAAATCCACACCTGTGAGGTCACTGTTGTTGCTACGGAGGTCTTTTTTTCCCCTCACTTCTGAACCACCCGTGTCTATAGGGAGCCAGGAACATGCCTCTTCCTCCTCTTCTTTGAAAGTCTTTTTAAAGAAGATGTATGTATNTATTTATTGTATATGGATGGGTGTTTTGCCTGCATGTAAAACGGTGTTGGGTCNGGCTGGAACTGGAGTTACAGATGGTTGTNAGCTGTCANATGANTGTTCTCTGCCAACATGGCCAGGGCTCTTAACTGCTGAGCCATCATCTGTCCAGGCCTGGGAATGTCCTTCTTGTTTTCAGGTAGCCAGATCATTTCTTCCCCCACCGAGACAAGCCACTCGGATTTCAAAACTGGCTTCTGACTATGCTTTCACTCTGCCCCTAAGGTCCCTCTCTCTCTCCTTCCTGCTGCTGCTCTCATTCTCCCTCTCCTCTCAGAGCCTGCTGTGTGTGTGTGTGGGGGGGTGAGTGTATGTGAGTGTGTGACTATGAGTGTGTGTGAGTGTATGAGTGTGTGTGAGAGTGTGTGAGTGAGTGTGAATTTGTCAGTGAGTTCCTGTGAGCGTGTGTGAGAGTGTGTGTGAGTGTGTGTGTGTGTGTGAGTGAGTGCATATGAGTGAGTGTGTGTGTGTGTGTGTGTGTGTGTGTGTGTATACCCCTAATGAGACTCCTTGCCCTGCTGCTAGAGCCCACAACATCCAAAGTAAATCATTCACGGATTTGAATGAGAACACAACATCCAAGAACTTGGGAGACAACAGCTTTCTGCCTCCTCCATGATATTTCCCAGGGTAACTGGCGTAGGGAGGACTGATGAACCTGTGGTCGCCTTGAGCAAAGCCATGGTTATCTGGGAAAGAAAAGGCTCATGAGCTCGTTGTCAAAGGGCCTCTTAATACGCGTTTTCCTATGCAGAAATGCATTTCGTGTTCATTTGCTAGCATGAGCAGCTGGGGGGGTGTGGAAGTGAAAGGTGGGAAGGTGGCGTTTCCCTCAGCGGCCCCATCTCTGTGAGCCTCTCAGGATCTGTGCAGTGTTAGGGGTCCCGACTCTGCATGCGCTGAGGGCTTTTATCTCCGAAAGCCACTTGAGGCTGCTCGGGAGGCTTGATTAGAGGAAGGTGAGCGGTTGCCAAGGCAACCTCCTTTTGATTCATTCATAGAATGGGAGTTGGAATATTTAAGAAAGAGCCAGAAATAATGGCTGTGGGAGAACAGCCCACACATATCCCGCTCAGGAAATGTGGGCAGTTAAAACAAAGAAAACAAAGATTTGAATGTGTACAAGCAGGCTTACCTGGTGTCTGCATTTTCTGCATATACCCACCCCCCCACCAGCCTCACACCCCATTTCATATACACACATTTGTATCAGTTTGGTGTAGGGAATATTTTAGTGTATCACCTCTCTTTTTAATGCCACAAATCACAGCTTTGCTATGACAGTTTGCATGAAAAAAAAATGGTGTGAGTTTCTGCTCTGTGAGTATGTCAACTGACTTTTTACCAGATCTTTAAGATTTAAGATTTATTTATTTTTACTTGATGTGTATGTGTGAATGCCTGCATGTAGATATGTGTACCACGTGTGTGCTGGTGCTGGTGGAGGCCAGNTGGTGTCAGATCCTCTGGAACTCGAGTTAACGGCCATTGTGGGCTGCCAGATGTGAGTCCTGGGAACCAAACCCTAGTCCTCTGCAGAGCAGCAACTGCCCCTACCCACTGAACTGTCTCTTCAATCCTACTTTACCAGATTTTAATCACCCCTGTCTGGTTCAGTCCTACCTGTGATCTGTACCTACATCTTGCCCATTTATGCATTTAGCNACTCGTTCAACAGATATTGATCTACTCTATGCCAGGCTAGTGCCCACATATAGCTTATGTCTGACTATTGTTGGTTGTTAGATGCAGTTTGGTATCATGTGCTTCCTGCACAGGCAGAATGAATGGGTTCCCAGGGGGAACCCCTCCCAAGCCATCTTTACCCAGGCAGATTAATAGAGCCCAGACCCTTTGTCCTCCGGTGAAACACCTCTCACACCACCTTTGTTTCAAGCCAAGACTTCTTTCTCAGGCAGGATCTTTGCCAGCTAGCCATTGACCCTTAGAAGATCCCTCCTAATACACCACTGGCTCCCACCATCAACCCAGTTCATCTATCTGTCCTTGAAGTCCTCCTGATCAACACATTGTTCTTAGACACTAGTTTCCCAAGAACCTATAGTAGCTTAGATCTAAGCCACTCAGCTTAACGTTCAAAGTCTATAAAAACATATGTAGGCTCCAATGAAAATGCCTGATTTTGTTCTCTTATTCCAGCTGCCATTCCCAACAGCCTCATTTCCTCAGAATGTGAAAATGAGCTCTGGATGGACCTCTCAACTCATAGTCACATAAACCAACTTGCATATNGTGACCGTTTCTTCTCCCCTTTGTCAATGTATTGCTGGCCCAGGGACCATCACCTCATTCTTACTCAACCCTCCAATGAACCTCACACTAATTATTTTCCAATATTCGTCATCTCCTTCTCCACAGTGATGTATTTTAGTTGGAAATGTGGCTTCCAGAACAAAGATCACACATCCCTGTTGCTCATTCCTTGCCCTTGTCTGTGGCTGGGATGTGGACAGGGTGTGCACTTTCTGAGCTGTGGGGAGGTGCAATTGTATGCAGATGGCAGGCCACAGAGAGGGAAGTTTTGTTTGCCAATAGCATTAGGGCTATACCATCAGCCCTAGNAGNTTATGTGTAGACATTAGAGAAATCACTTGCGGACTTGCCTAAGCTTTAGAAAATTGTTTCTGTTGTGGTGGTGGATTTATAGATCTGCAAGAAGACACTCTGGGACTTTCCTCCTTCAAGCTCACATCATGGCCATGGAAGTCTGGTGTGGGTTGATGCGTTTTCCCTTTGTTACATCCTTATTCATGTTCTTTTGCCAGCAAGGTGGTATGTTCAGCAGGATAAGGACGTTATACTATACCGTAGGGTATAATTTTTAAATCCCAATAATATACACTTGCAAACTGAAAAAAGAGTGAGCTATGAGTTAGAAGACCNAGGTTCTAGTGTTTCTTGAGATTGATGAGCCTACCTGGAGAGCACCCTTGAAGTTTTCTAAGACCCAGTTTTCTGAACTACTTGAAAGGAATGAAATTGTATCTCTAACGAGACAGGAGATGTGTGAATGTTTTTGTCAACTACGGAGTGATGCATATTGCTAACACAATATTGTTCAACTTCAATCCACTATCACACTTTGTATACTGTTGTGTGCAAGGGGACCAGTTCCACCAATGATAGCCTCATTCCACCAATTGCTGTCCTCCTATTTCCACTAGTCACTGGCCAAATGACCTGGTGGTGGGTTACTNATTATTCAAATNAATGGAACACTCTANCAGCAATACTTTTTAACCATTGGAAACCTTAGCAGCANAGAGAGCTGAGTTANCTCAGNACCTGTCCTATTGATGAGGGAACAGAATTGGAGATCCAATATCAGCTGCGGAAATACTCTTTGGAGAGTCACTGGGTGACNTCTGTGAGCATCCAGCTCAGACATGTGGACATTTGGAGTCTGGGCTGTGACTTTCCAGAGAGCATACATGTCTGCATGTCGANCATGTTAAGTACCTTAAACTTTTCCTCTCTCCACTGAAATGAGCTCGCTTCCACCTCAGNTAATCCTTTCCAAGGTTAAGATGAGTGTTTTGCCTTCTGGCCCCTCTTCGGCAGTTATCTCTGGTGAACTAGGTTTCTAATGCCCTTTGACAATAATTAGAAATTGGATTAACATCTCTGCTTTATCAGTGCTCTCTTTCTCATTACCTTTGGCTCAGCCTGTTTCTGAGTCAAGAGCTATTCCTGGGCCTTCCCATTCCGGCTATAAAGTACTGTTTATGCCTAATTTAGTCTGGTGCATCTGTACAGACAGCCACCAATGGCTCCCTGTTGACCACTGAATGAAGACCTGGTGTCAAGGCTGTCCACAAAGAGCCCAGACCACACTTCTCATCTTTCTTTACCTCTTCTTAGCCTCAGCCCAGGAATGNCAGTTTCTCAATAGCTTCCCATTTTCTTGCCTTATGAGCTTTGTTTCTTCCTCCTTCTGCTTGAACATCTGGGCCCACGGCGTGTATCTATACCTGTTGAACCACCCCCCTACCAGCAAGCCTTTCTGGAGGGCTCCTTTTCCTCCAGATGCAGGACTTATTCCCAATCACCAGGGCTGTATTTAGTGAGAATTCTTTTAAAGTTGCGTGGAAACGTACCACCTTTTCATAGTCTTACTTTGTGTGAAAGTCATATAGTGACCCAATTCTCTGGATTATAGACTTTAGAGGTTTATATTATTTTATTTGTGTATTTGTATGCTAACTTGTGTGCTCACAGAGTCCAGATAAGGAGAATCAGATGTCCTGGACATGGAGATGCAGGCAGTTCGTGAGTTGTCATATGTGTGTGCTAGGAACTAAACTCAGGTTCTTTACAACAATACCAGGTGCTCTTAACTGCTGAGCCATCTCTCTAGTCCATGGATTAGAGAATTTATAGAAAGGAAATGTCTTGCCTATCTTTAGATCATTTTGTTCTTAAACATCTCAACACCAGTACCGCCACTGCTCACCACCACCCCTTNTGAGTTCCCTCTTTGACCTAAGCACCATACTAGACACTTTAAACTGTAGTTTCCATATTTATTAGGCCAGACAAGGAAGTGGATTTACATAGAAATTAGGACACTTCTCTATACTTACAGCCAGGAGGCTCACGTTGGATTGTGCCATGCACTTGGCTAGACACAACTATACAACACTTGGTAAACCCCGGTTGCTGTTCTTATGTCTCACTGTAGCTTTGAGAATGGGGACCAAGGTGGCCAGTGAGAATTATGACAGGTATGTCTGCACCTCTGGCTTAGCACAAGGACTGATCCTCAGTGACAACCTGTAACCCATAAGGTTTTATCAGTCTCCCATGTTGGTGACAGCTTTCAGTGTCCTATCACCTTGGAGTTAAAACTAGCTTACCTATTACAATTTCCTATGTTACTTGAGTTCTTCTCCATCATTGGTCATTTTCTCTGGGGTTGGTTCTTCACCATGTGATGAAGCTTCTAGCAATTTCTGATTGGAACTTTGAGGCCTCTTTCTGGAGCACCTTCACTTCTAGAATGACTTCTTTACCTTCTGTCCTGGAACCATCCCTACCCGTCACCTCCTAGTCACAACTCTCCAAAAGCCAGCAGGAAGTCAGAGGAGAAGTTCTGGGCTCAGTTCAGAGATACCAAGGCCAATGCATGAGAGCCAGAGAAGGGACATATGAGACAACAGGCTAGATGGGTCACCTAGCAGCTAGAGAAAGCCTAGGGACTTGTGGGAAGACTCAGCCCTAACAGGCCTGAGGGCCAGCCAGCCCAAACTGGTAATGAGAGCACATGCATAACATACTTGCTGAGAGCCAACCTGGGTCCACCTGAGGGCCTTGACAACAGCATCTGAGTGATGGCGTGAGATGCCCTGGACCAATGAGGAGGAGCCACATCACGTCAACAGATGCTTACACAACAGACCCTCCCTGGGCAGAATGGAGGGTATATAAGGCTTGCCCCTTCCAGAATAAATTGAGTTTGTCGTTCATGACCTGACTTCCGGTGTCTGTGTCATTGACACCCTGCCTTCTCACCTCCACCCCTGAGGGAGCCGTTAGGACCCAGCAACAGGGACTGTGTTGGGGTTACANTGCTGTTGAAGGGAGGATAGGATGCATGTCTGTTTGAGTGANAGCCACTTTACTTTGTTNCACATCGTCTTCTTGGTCTTAGTCTGTTTTCTGCCATGAGTATGACAGGAAATCATAGGCTGGATAGTTTATAAACATTAAAGGTTTATTTGCCTCATGGTTTTGGAAGCCCATTATCTGCTGAGGGACTTCATGCTGTATCATAATCAGGTAAAGGGCAAGCTGAGTACTCACAAGGTAGGGAGGAAGTGCTAGGACATGCTTCCTTGGTCTATCAGGAACCTTCTCTGGTCCTGATGTCACTCTCCCAATCATGACATTAACTTGTTCCTGAAGGCAGAGCCCTCCTCACCACTTAAAGTCTGAATCTTTTAAAATCATTGGCAATTAAATTTCAGCATGAGGACAGTTGAGATGGCTCAAAGGGTGAAAAGCACTTACCACCAAACCTGGTGATCTGAGTTCAATTCTCAGAGCCCACATGATGGGAGGGGGGAACCAACTCCCACAAGTTGTCTTCTGATCTCCATATNTGAGCTGTGGCACACAAGCACACATGTGCATGTGTGTGCACACACACAAATAAACAAATTGTAACAAGATTTAAATTTCAACATGGTTTTCAGAGGAGCATTCCAACCGTAGCATTCCTCACTGAGGTAAAAACATGCCTTCTCTGAAATCGAGAACTGAAGTTGCCGTTTGGTGTAACCTGTGGTGCACATGGCCTTTTAACATCTCTGCGATTTTCCCAATTCCCCAGTGGCTGGCTAGTCTCAGGGCAGCTTATGATTCAGCGACTGAGCAGACCTGACTGCAGGGTCAAGAGTTCCTGCAGCAGCCTGCTTTGGGCTTCTCTGCATCTGCCTGGGGAGGATAAGGTGAGAATGACCCTTTTTGAGCCAAGTCTAGATTGGATTTAGTCCAAGATGTTTAGAGAATGGGGAAGCATGGATCATGAGATCGTGACATTATTACTCCCTTCTCTTCTCTTTCTGGCATGCCTCATTTCCCTTTCCACCTTCTATTTCTATTTCCCTTTGGTTTCATCTCCCTCCTTCCATACAGTCTGCATCTCCTTCCTGCTCCCCACCACCACCTAGTACCATCATTATTATCAGAGGTCAAAAAGCAATGAAGCTGACTAATACTGGATGTGAACCTTGAAAACAGTGAGTTCAATAACCATTTTACTCATAAGTAGCCCGTCTCAGGCACTTTGTTATAGTAACTTTAAAGAAACAGAGACACTAAATGAGAAAAATGTGGCCTCTCACTTGAAGAAACTGTGCACAGACACCTGGATGGGGAGAAGAGATGTAACAAAAACACATGAGGATCGGAACAGATCGAGACTTCACTTCTTCCTCTCTCTCATGTGTACTGCCTCAGGATTCAAATATCCTTCTCCACCCAAACATGGGCAAGGAAGACTGGTGTTCTGCAGTGCCATNTCCTGGCACCATGGATGGATTTTGCATNATCTTAGAGGCTGGCTTCGAATTTCCATCTCTTCTCTTTTTATCTTAAGAGAAGTATAATAGTGGCATGTGGATGGAAAGTCCCGAAAATGCAGGAAGTATTTTTAAAAAGAATCATCCATAAGTTCACATCACTAGAGACAGTCGCCTGCTAGCATTTTGATGCAGGGCATCCTCCCAGGCGTTTCCTCTCATGCATATTCTCAGCTTTGCATAATTGGGATTCTGCTATGTCTGCAGTCTTGTGTTCTGCCTTCTCCACTCATGATTATGCCATCAGTGTTTTCTCAGATCATTACAGTAGTATTTGCAAATGTCATGTACTAAACTACGAAAGCACTATGATTCACTTAACTGTCCTGTTATTGATTGCTCAGATTGTTTTTAAGTTTGTACTGTTATAAATAAAGCTATAAGGAACTCTCAGGCACATGTGTTTTGCCTTGAACATTGATGTCTTCTTGAGAAGTGATTTCTAAAAAGAAACTTACCAGACCAAAGACATGAAGTTTAAAGATCCTTGATTGCTTCCCCAAAGGGATGAATTGAATCTCTACATACTTGCAGCAGCAGTAGGAATATATGTGTTTGTAAAAGAATCCTTGACAACATTGGAATTCTTTAAGACATTTGTTAATTTGAAAGGAGAAAGAGTAAGTTCCTGTGATATTAATGACTAATACTTTGATTATAATGAAGGGCCATTTATATAACTTTCATTTTAGCTATCAGTATTTCTTTTTATTTTTTTAAACAAAATGTCATTTGCATAGTTTATGCATTTACTAAAATGTAATTTTTAAATTAAAATGAAATGATTACTTATACAGGTTTTTATTTTGAGATTTGAAGTAATTTGTATCCATTTGTTTACTTATGGATAATTAGTGAGCACCTGCCACCCACCAGTCACTGTTGCTTCTAACTGGGAATAATGTAGTGAATAAAATAAAGTCCCCACCCTCAGGTGGAGTGACAAAGAGAGGATGGATAAACATGTACTGATGATNGGTACTACATAGAAAGGGAAATCTAAGAAGGAGCTAAGAGGCACTGGAACAGCCATTTAAAACCAGATGGCTGAAGATGTCTTTACTCTGAGGACTTTCTTGAAGATCTAAGGGACATTAGCAAATGAGTCACCCAGGACCACAGAGGAAGTGTCCCAGGTGGGATGAGCAGTGGGTGCCAAGTCCTGAGGTAGAAACACAGCTGCCATGTCCAGAGCNCCCCCAAAGGCTGGCACACTGAAGATGAAGAACCAGGAGCAGTTGAAGGTCATGTCAGAGCAATGAAAGGAGCCAGAAAGTGAGGGCCCTTCTAGACCGCTCTGGGGTTTTGTCTTTGATACGCAGATGTTGGTGGAAAGCCACTGGGGAGGTTGTTAGCCCCAACAGCCAAATACTGCATTAAAATAATCTCCACATTCTAGTGGTTGTGAGAATAAACTCCCTTCCTCACTTAGGACAGTGTACATCTACTGTGGAGGTTCTCCTAGGAGCTGAAGATGGGGTTCTTGTCTGCTTCTTTGCTTCCTCCATCCACGAAGGTGGCCAGTGCACACTCCTAGGTGGCCAGGGCACACTCCTAGGGCTAATAACAGAGAAAGAGCAAAAGCCAGGCCAGCAAGCATCCCTGAGACCTTCACTCATCTCACCATCTAGAGCCATTGTCCTTAACCCTCCTAATGCTGTGACCCTTTAATACAATCCCTCATGTTGTGGTGACCCCCAACCATAAAACTATTTTCGATGCTACTTCATAACTGTAATTTTGCTACTGTTATGAATCCTAATGTAAATATCTGATATTCAGGATATCTAATATATGATCCCTTGATGGGACGCCACTCACAGGCTGAGAACCACTGANCTAAAGCATGTTGCTTGACCAAGTCTGGCATGGATGAGGTAACGTGCCACAGATTTTTAAGTTCAGTAGTGATCAGCCCCAGNCCACCACACTGAAATGTGACCAGTCTACACTTTTTTTTTAGTATCTCTTTTTCTTTGTCCAAGTGCAGTATCCTGAACTTTAAAAACAAACAAACAAACAAACAAACAAAAACCATTTAAAGATAAGTAATTGTAATTGTGACTTTTCACCTAGTGTGAAGTATTTTGCACTTGAAAAGGCACCTTAAAAAATTAGAGGTCTCTGTATCCAGCTTGGGTCCTGATCTGTTCCTTCTACCTTTTGTAGGGAAAGGGAAGTATACTTATTGGCACTGTGTTTGGCTGTAAGTAATTTTAAAATGTCCAACTGTGAGGGACGTAAGTAGATAAAAGGATTTGTTTGGAGACAGAAGTATGGAATTCACAACACCATCATCATCCTAGCCTCTTTTCTTTATTTGTGTATATTTGCAGCCCATGGCTTATGGCTTTTATCCTCAGTGTTGCAAGTTGGCTGCTTAAGTCACTGGGTCTTTGTTTTCGGCCGTTTGATTGTAGGACAANCAGTCAGCTAACGGAGATACTCCAGTTCATTGTGTTGCTTTCTGTGATGTTTGCAGCATCCTCTTCTTGTGTCTCTTCTTACAGATGGGTAGGAATTGTGTGTGGTTCTTAGTCACCTACCCATAGGTGGTGACTATGGTAGGTGGTAACAGAAAGGTGGACCAATGAGACACAGAAGAGCTGACACTCCCCCAACTTGGAATGCCACAGATTGCTGACTGCCCCAGGGATTAGCTGGACAGCAGAGCTAACCATCTGGCTTGAAACTTTGCCCAGCAAGGGGCATGGAATTGGTCCTACTACCTGCAACACAGTCAGGAATTATCCAATCAAATGATTCTTTTTTTAAAAATTATAAATGTTATTATAAAAACCTTGTAAAAATAAATAAAAACATCACACACCAAAATTAACCAGATGCAAAGTCTATAGAAACATGGTTCTTGGGAAATCTTAGCAAGAATTCTGCTAAGTTGGTTTAGTGAGAGGGTCCCCACCCTTGAACTCTGACCATCCTAGATATGGTGAAATTCTTTCTCTCTCATCCTTGCTGTCTGGTCACTCCAGCCTGCCCTCAAGTCTGCTCATGAGGTGTCCTGCCGGTCTTTGATAGCCTCTTGGCAATTTTCTAGCCCTCTCTCAGCTCTCAGCTCACTGGGCATGTTTCGTCAGTCATCTTTGTTATATCTGTAGTTAAAGCCTCTCTCCCTGTTACATAGTCTTCACTCAGTCACAATAGCCTGAATAAAGCTTTCTTGTTTCAACAAGCACCATGCTTTTTTTCTCTAATAGAACTTTATACTACATTTTATTCCCTCCAAGACTACTATCTTCTCATTAATTTTATTTTGGAAAAAAAAACCCAGTATGTTTTTTAAAGTTATTTTCCCAGGTGAGTATTAATACTGCCATGAGGGCTGGCAAGATGGCTCAGTGGGTATAGGAGCTTGCCACCAAATCTGACCAACTGAATTCAGTTTCTAAATGCANGTGGTAGAAGGAGAGAACTGAATCCTGTAANTTGTCTTCTGACCACCATCTGCACTCACTGTGTGACCTGCACATACCCACCCACTCCCCCTGCAATAAATAAATAAATGTTTGAAAAAAGGGAGAACTTTGGTAAGTTCCAAAAATACATTCCTTTGCAATTTAATTGTGGTTGAGAAAGAACAGCCATCTTCATCTTGTACAGACCACTGGTGTATTAAAGTTGAATAGTCTGGGGCCAAGTGCTGACTCAGTCTGCAAAGTGCTGGCTGTTAAGTCTGAGAACCTGGGCTCGAATTCCTGGCACCCACATATAAAAGCCAGGCATAGTGGTACATGCCTCTGATTACAGTGGGGGAGTGGAAACAGGGAGATCCCTGGGACGGGCCAGCCAGTCCAGCCAACTCGATGAGCTCCAGGTTCAGTGAACCTGGCTCAAAACGTAACGTGGAAGGACAGAGAGATAGTTCAGTGGGTAAGAACATTTTCGGTGCAAGCTTGAGGTTTAGATCCCAGCACCCATGTCAAAACAATGACAGAGAAACAAAACCTGGTGATGGCTTCATGTAAACATCTCTACTGTGAGGGGTGGAGACGGGCGCTGAGGTTTGCTGGCTCTCAGCCTAGGTCCAGGTTTAGTGGGAGATGGTATCCAAAGGAATTAGGCAGAGAGTCATAGAACAGGGCATCCAAAGCCAGCATCTGGCCTATGCATATTCACACATAGACACACACACAAACAAGTGCATATACAACAAACACCTGCACACACACACACTCGTCTGCNTGCATACACTTATATACACACTCATATAGTCACACATGCACACACCCTCACACACACTAAAGATGAGCATCCTGCTGGGAGGATTGTAGACCTTTAAAAGTATTTTAAAGTATATGTGGCAATGGAAGCTAAGAAAATGGAGAAACCTAGAAGGAATAGTTATTTTGCTCTCTACTCTTCCTTTCTTGTGCTGAATTATTAGATAGCAGGCCCTGTCCCTTCTTTAATGTCCCAGACATCCATCCCTTGTCTCTTTCTCTTCGCTACCAGTTCCCCTGCATACACAATTTAGAGAGGATGAGAAGAAACCTAAACAAAGCCTGCTCTTGCGTGTTATGACACATCACTGGGAATAGCCAGGCAAGCGAAGGATGTGGCACTTGGTTCTTCATGGTCTGGAGCATTCTGTCACCCAGACAGGGCTTCCTCTAGAAGGCTTTTTCATGAAGCTGGNGGGTCTCTTGGTTCTATTGTGGTCACATTTCNAGATGTTGAGACTTATCCTATTGTCAGTGGACATCTGGAACATGGCTCCCTAACAACAGCTCTGTCAATTGTCCTGCCACGGAAAATGGAAGCTGTCCTCCGAGTGNAAGGCNGGTAAGACTGCGGCTGTCATTGTGAGCCTCTCCCTGGGGATTTTTGNAACTGTCATGGTTGAGTCTGGGTCTTTTGTAGCTCCTTCCCATGCAGGGCAGAGGNACTTGGCTGTTTGTAGAAGAGTTCTTGCTTCATTTTCATCCCTCTGCCTGTGCTGTCTTCCGCCTCCAACCCCTAAGNATTGGTGTCTTCCCACACCCCACCCCCAATTTCCTCAGAATGCTAATGAAGTTTCCACTTTGCTCTTTGCTAGCAGATCCGGACAGTGACTGCAGGCTGAGGTGGCATCTCATTTATCCAGAGAGGCGAGGGTGCTGGAGCTTGCTATCCTTATTTGCCGTTACAAGAAATACTTGAAAGGGGGAAAGAAGAGAAATGATTGCTGAGAACCTCGGGCTGATGAGCATGAGCAAGCGCTGCAGGGGACAGTGGGAAAGTCAGGCGCTAGCCATTTCCCATCAATTTCACCTTCCCTTCCTGACTTTGGAAATCTATAAATAGAGAGAGCACACCCATTACCTGTAACAGATGACAGACACCAATCTCCTATCACATCAAGGCCTTCCTCTACATAAAATTCATCATCAAATATTTTGTGTATAAAACTCAGAGGCATTAAGTATGTTCACAATTTTGCACTCATTGTTATCATCCATCAACAGAAC
>LZPO01017443.1:100330-117025 GCA_001675575.1 Neotoma lepida
TAAATATGACAAGTCCTTTTTGATTTCTCTATTACTTTAACTTCCTAGGTTGCCGTCATGATGATTAATCGAATATTAAGACAGAAAAACGGCAACTATGGACACAGTTGTGTTACACCAGTTNGTACTTTATGTGAAAATCCTTGCTGGTACTCCAAACCTCAGTGAACTCTCTTAGACTGGTCCTACTCTCAAGTACAATGGCTCTAGAGATACCACCGAATATGGAACAGGTAAGCTCTGTTTTCCTTTTGAAAACATTTCTTGGCTGTGAATCAGTTCTATGGGAAATTGAAAATCCTATGAGAAGTATAGTCGGTAAATACAATGACATANTTGTCTCCACNTGAGGGCTAGAGATTTGGTCAGGCTTGGATCCTTAAAACCCCGTGCTCTATGTTCAGTGCTCAACTTCACTGTTGGTGTGAGAGAGTGGTGAACACTGGAGTTTTAGGCATAACAGAGCTGTGGAGTGGAGGCAGTCTTGATCCTTTAGTCACTACNTGGGGGAAAGNCCGCAGCAATGGCTCACACACGAGCAAGAAATAGATCTTTGTTATTGAGTCATAGACACTTTTTTTAGTTGTTCGTCATAATAGTTGACCATGTGTGATACATCCCAGATGTAAAGTGCAATGTGGGTTGTGCACTAAGTGAAGCNTAAATGAAGTGATACAAGGAGAGATTAAAGACTAATTAACTCTTAGTAAAGNCAAAAATGTGGGATGGCGTTTAAGCTAAAACCCAATGAACAAAGACTTTGAGAATGAGAAGGATGGGGAGAAAGTTTGAAAAAATGGCTCAAGGTAGGCAAAATCTATTGGCTATGGAAGTACATTCTGAGCTAGGAGTGTGTGGCAAAGCTTGTTGGCTGCATGTTGGTACGCAGAGGTTAGAGAGTTGCTGGAGAAGAGAGGACAAGTTTCATCCACAAAGCCACTGACATGGAGCTCCCAACCCTGGGGCTGCCCATGAGAAGCTAGCCGCGTTGTCCAATGATGAGCATGGGTTAGGAAGATACTCCGGCCTATGTGTGGCATATGGATAAAGAGGGCAGGAAGTGGAGCTGGGGAGAGTTTCCAAGCAGAGTGCTAGGCACTTTGGTTCCCTCTCTTCAGATAAGGGAAATGACCATGGGAACAAAAAGAAGGTGAGCAGATGACAGACACATAGATGCTATGAGTCCTTGGTTTAAAAAGTATTCAATAAATGTGCCTTCAGGGATGCACAAATTCTTGTGCAAAGTAACTGACTTGTCAAGGTGATAGTGAGGGTGAAGTTTACTAAATGACTTTGTCCTGTGTCCTCGCCTCTCACAAAAAACTTTTTAAAATTCAGATATCTTACAAGAATGAGCGTGTTTAGTAGATCTAGGACGAACTAGTGTGGGTATTCATCTTTATAGGACTGGGAGACCTGGGTGATTTCTCTACTGGTCAGCAGACTGTGCCATTCAGTAGTTTCCTCCTGCTCTTGGGTGGAGAGAGGTCAAGGAAGATGCCTCTCTGTGGCATCTATCAGGACAGATTTTAGGATCCATAAACACTGCAGGGAGATTGGGTGGCACAGGTGCCTTAGGTAGGGGAATGTGGGGCTGNGCATGCCTGNTGATGCGGAAGACAGCAGTTCAGACAGCAGAAGGGATTCATCTTCCTGCTCCTTGCATGTAGTCTTGATGTTATGGGTTCCATCCTAAGTGAGGTTATGGATTAGTAGTGAAATGAATTGGTAGTGAGGGCTGGATGGGAAAGAGTAAAGTTGGGGTTGCCTAAAATGTGGAGCTTGGGGATGGAGAGATGGCTCAGCAGTTAAGAGCACTGGTTACTGTTCCAGAGGACCCNGGTTCAATTTCTAGCACCCACATGGCANCTCACAACTCTCTGTAACTCAGGTCCTGGAAGAGCCATCACCCTCTTCTGGCCTCCATGGGGCACCAGGCTTAAAACTGGTACAAAGAGATACATACCTACTGACAAAATACCCATACACATAAAAATAATAAAATAATATTTTAAAATGTGGACCTTGTCAGGCATTTATAGGAGAGTGAAATTGGTAGGAAGTTGGTATAATGGAGGCAGAGGGACCTTCAAATGGAGATCCTGTCATCAGCCTAGGAATGACCCTGAAATTTCATCCAATCTATTCTTGAGCCTATAAGCAAGGTTGTATTTCCAATAGTAACCAAGAGGAAGGTGTCTGCTCTTTCTAAAAATATCAAAGTTTTATTAACACATCGTCTCCTGTAATCTGCACTGCTGTCTTGCCACCCCAAGGAAGGTTTTTCTGTTGTTGTTTTGCTTTGGATTTGGTCTGATCCAATTCCTTCCAGCTGCAGTATATTCTATTTCTTCCCTGTGGTTCAGTGGCTATAAAGAGACACCACCGGGCCACCCATACAGCATTCCTCTGTGGCAGACATAATGGTACTTGTGAAATGCCACATGCATTAGAAGCAGGCATAGGTTGTCTGTGATGTCTGAGCAATGGGAACTACAATTGAAACCGTAATGATCATGAACATTCTGCTCACATCAAGGAGCCGAAAGAGAGAAGAAAACACTCTGAGGCCGGGGTGGTGTTGAAGGGCCAGCTTCCTGTTTTGACAAGCCTGGTAGAGTTATAAACACCTACTGGGCCACAGCGACAGTGCAGGGAAACAGGAGTTGTGTGGGTGTGAGGTTGTGTCCTGCCTCATGTTGGACAGTGCTGAGAGCTAGCTGGATAAATTTCTACCTAAGAACCTGAAGTCCACTTTTCCAGGCTGNGTCCTGGTTTCTGGAAGGGACAGTAGTCTCTGCTAAGACAATTGCTAGTGAAGCTGTTTACACTGACTGGCGTGACTTGGTTATGGTCTAAGTCTGGTGACCTTGGCAGGGGTCAGGTGGGATGGGGAATGATGACAGAGAGGGACTCACTGTGACCTAATCCCACTTTGTTTTGTGCAGCCTTTTATGCAATTACAATACCAGGAAAGAAATGTAGGAACACAGGTGTTCATTACTTCATTGCTGTGACCAAAACACCCAACAAACAAGGAAAGGGCAGGCTATTACAGAGGGCTCAGCCCACGGTTTTTCTGGCCTCATGTGCTTGGGTACAGTATCATGATGATAGGAGAACACAAGGGAAACATTTCTTCACTCCACTGTGGACAGGAAGTGGTGATAGAGGGCGGTACACTGAGTTCTGATCTGTTTTAAAGGCACATCCATACCGACTAACTTCCTCTAGCCAGGCCCCTGCTTCCAGAGCTCCCACAACTTCTCAAAATAGTGTCACCTCCTGGGGAGCAAGCCTTCAAAACATGACTCCTGGAGGGACCTTTCATATTCAAACCATAACAGCACATGAGCTAGTGGCTCCATTTTACAGATGAGGAAGCAAAGGCTCCAATAGGTAGAGTCACNCAACGTCACAGTGGGGTAAGGGTCGCCAGAGATCGCTTGGCTTAGAGTAAGAGAAACTGGCTTGGGAAAAGGGGGATTGGGTCATTGGGAAACGGGGGGATTAGGTGACTGGGAAAAGGGGGGATTGGGTCAAGGCCAAGGTCCCAGGCCAGGAAAGCTGAAGGGGTTTCAAAAGGAAATGGAATCAGGATCTTAAAACCCGTAGAAAATGATGTCTCTCCCCACTATTTTATCATGTATCCATGCGTGGTGTGTATTCATATGTGTTGTGTGTACACACGTGTGTGAGCATGGCCCCAACTTGATGCTGGATGTCTTCCTTAATCATTCTTCCCTTTATTTATTGACACACTGAGCTTGGCCTGGGGTTCCTGTCTATACCACAAACGCCGGAGTTACAGATGGCTAGCTCGCCTACTGGTTTTTAAACAGGGTCCAAGGATCTGAACTCTGGTCCTCAGGCTTATGAGGTTAGCCCTTTATCTACTGAGCCATCTCCCCANTCCCGGAGAGTGAGATTTCTTATTCTCTTCAACTCTGGGGCCTTTCAAGCCTGCTCATCCGTTTTTGTCTTTTCTCAATGACTTGCTTCTCTACTAGTTGACTCTGGGCTCCATGTGTCCTTTTGGTTAGNGACAGGATTCCTACACACGGATGNTTATGTTCTGAGGAAATATCTAGATACAAAGTCTGAATGGCCTAGCTTGCTTTGGNTCTCCCCTCCACCTCCGTTGCCCCATTCTCACCACCTCCATGAGGCCTATGGAGCAGATATTCTGAGAAACAGTTGTGGCAGGACAGACGAAGTAGCCAGCCTATTTCCTGAATGACAGGGGTGGAACAATGTCTCAGCTTACGCTTCATTACTGCTCTACATATCACCTGAGTCGGCACAAAGTTGGAACAGAAATTTGGAGGCAACA
Organism: Neotoma lepida; assembly: GCA_001675575.1. NCBI lineage: Eukaryota > Metazoa > Chordata > Mammalia > Rodentia > Cricetidae > Neotoma > Neotoma lepida. Next base: position 104,664 of record LZPO01017443.1, read on the forward strand.
CATCTTGCCTGGTAGGTTAGTGGTGACATTCATAGCCTCCACAGCTGGGTGAGATNGATACGTTCCCTCGCCAACAGCTGCACGGCACCTTCCGCACTATGGAAGTTAGTCGGCAGGAAGGACATGTCCCCCTTGAATTCTCTAAACCTTATAACCGAGGTGTGTGCTGTCTCAGCAGTGGGGTCTAACTATCTGATTCTGACGGGCAACCAAGAGGGACAGCAAGAGTCTGTGTTGTTCTGGGGGCCTCTGGGGTCTCCCTGACAAACACCTCACATGGAAGTAGCCTATACTTGAGTGGTTCTCAACCTTCCTGCTGCTGCGACCCTTTAATACAGTTCCTCGTGTNGTGTTGACCTCCCAACCATAAAATTTTTGTTGTGACTTCATAACTATAATTTTGCTACTGCTATGGATAGTAATGTAATAATTTTTGGAGATNGAGGGTTGACGAGGGGTCACAACCCACAGGCTGAGAAACACTGCCAAACCTGGTATGAGGATGTTTAGATAGGCAGGGTATCTCTCTAACCCGCTCTAAAAATTATATTTTTAATTATATTACAAGACAGAAGGCTTGCATATGGCTTTTTACACTCTCCTCATTACGGCTAACTCTCTTCGTGCCCCATTGTGTCCTTGTCCCACACATCCAGCATTTCTCCTCTCTGCAGGAATTTCATCTGTGTTTTACTCTCCTCACTCTCTTAATAAAATCTCTCACAAAATCCCTCTCCTAGTTTCCTGGCTCCCACAGTTACTCCAAGTTAAACACGGGCAGCTGAAAATGCACAGTTAGGAACCACTTATGAGAGAGGACGTGTGATGTTTGTCTTCCTGGGCCTGGCTTACTTCACACTATGTGTTGTTGTTGTTGTTGTTGTTTGTTTTTCCAGTTTCATCTGTTTTCCTGAAATTTTTATAATTTCATTTTCTTTACAGATGAATAAANGTCATTGTGTGTATGTACCACATTTTCAGGGTCCTTTCTTCAGTGGATGGGCATCTAAGCTAATTTCACATGCTAGCACTGTGCACAGAACAGCGATAAACATGATGTGTAAGCATCTCTGTAGGGGATATAGAGTCCTTGGGGTACTTGCCTAGAGAGTGCTATGGCTGGGTTAGATGGTAGATCTANTCCTGATTTTTGTTTTATTTTNGGGAAATCTGAAGACGTTTCTGGGTTGGCCGTGCTCGCTTACGCTCCTGCCAGCAGTGCGTAAAGGATTCTCTTTGCCCACATCCACGGCAGCACTTGTGCCATGTGTAGTTTTGATGATGCCATTTTGACTGGGATGAGATAGAATTTCAAATTAGTTTTAATCTGCATCTCTCCAAGGCTAAGACTATTTCAGGGGTAACTAACTACTCTATGATTGGATTTGAGGCATGCTTCACAGGAGGGAACCCAGGCTTGGTACTGCAAACCCATTTGAATTAACATAGGCNGGAAAGTCATGGGCTTTAGTTGGAGCTAACTACTGTTGTTTAGTCAAATTGACACAGCATCAAAGCATCTTATAAATATCTATGTTTATACCCATAGACAAATGCCTTTAATTCAGCTTTAATCAAAATAGCCTATTTTTGTGGTGAACAGTGGTGAATGCATAGACTCATGGCTACTCAAGGTGCTAAGAAGTGATGGTTGAAGGCTTACCCCTAACCAGGACATTTATAACATTCCCTCTTATGTATAGGGAGCATGATGAAGAGAGAAGAGAAAGTATGTAAGAACCAGATGATAGGGAGAGGGGCTGCAAAGTACTATCTGAGCATGACAGCCATTGCAATCATGATGTCACAACTGTGGCTGTCTGCACTGGGCCTGTACAAGACTGACTCTGTTAACATTTTGGCAGGGATGGGATGAGGGTCACAGGGCCCTACCCTTCCCTGCTGAACTATTTGCTGCTAGTAGATTGTCCTTATTTTTAGTTATGTATGTACAGAGAGCCCACCAAGCTCCAGTGGGTAGTTCCAAAAGCCATGGTCACACAGATGGACCTGATTAAACTCAGTGGGCCACAGAATAAAGCAAAAACACGTGAATGTGGGGAAGAGGTTTTAGGGAGGGACAGTGTTTGACAGAGGCGGCAGAGACATGAGAGGGTGAGGTATGAGAATAATGAAAATGCGTTATACANACGTGTNAAATTATCAGAGCAAAACGTTCAGTATTTCAATAAAGAAAAAAGAAATCCGCAGTTNGTCTGCNGGTAAGAAAGGNTGAATCTNTATTTCTAACTGGCCTAACACTTTAAACTTTAGCCCNGAGCCTCCCATCTGCCACACTTGGGTTTTGNTTTGCAAATTGTTTGGAGGGATGTGAATGGTCTATTTATTGACCTCACCTAAGGTTATGATCTTGATATTATCCTAGAACCCACGTCATTGAAATGAATAATGAAAACACTTTNGCTGTGATTCTGTAGTCCTCTAAAATCCATCCATCTTGTGGGATCCTGGGATTTAAAGCCAAGGTAGGAAAAGGCTACTTAGCCCCATTTTTATAGAAGGGGAAATTGAGACCCTGATAGATGAAAAGACTAGTGATAGCTATCTTCAAAGCTAGTGACTGACCTGGCACTGTGATGACGGTCCTTGCTTCTGCCTTGCTACTGCTGAGGTTGCATTTCATACCAGTGCTTTCCTTGTGTCTGAAAAGCAGCCATGCAGTCATCTGGGAGCTGAGACTCCGCTTGAGAAGGCGGCTAGCTATCAGATGTTTTCTGTATGCTTGTGAGAGCTCAGAGTCAGGGACTTTTTCAGAATAACAGCAGAGACAGTCCAGCCTGCAGAACTACAGGCGGAAGCCAGGCTTCACATCCCTGCCTTGGCTCATCCACCCTCAAAGGGAACAGAAAACAATCCCCACAGTGACTCTGAAGCAGCTGAGAAACCTTTCTGCAGCCTTCAGGCTCATCTGTGGAACAGAGCACACAACCGTTCTCTCTGCCCACAGCCGAGCTCCGCTGGCACAGTCACAAGCAGCCATGCTCACTGCNCGCAGCTGACCCCTGCCTCACAGAGTCACAAGCAGCNGTGCTTCCAGTCCACAGCTCACCTTGCCAGGCACCACAGGGTCAGGTTTATGGCTCCATTGTGAGACACAAATCCAGATGTTCACCAATTCCGTTTCCCTAACATGAGCATTTCTGGGTCTCCTCGGCACTCATAAATTACCTCTAGAATGTCACTGGCTTCAAAATATTTCCCTTGCATTTGCTTTGGGGAGCGCATGCAGGCGGTGCAGGAGCCTCATCTGCACNGATCCTTCAGCCCTTCTGGGGCATGCTGCATTTTTAAAAGCATGCTTTTATCTTAGTTCCTGTCTCCTCAAGTTCTTGTGCACATGGCCCTTGGATTTATTAGCTGTGAATGGAGCCTGCCTACAGGACCTGACTTCTCTATGTGACTTTGGGAAAAGTCATTTGCCTTTTCCCAGGTCCCAAGGTGGCTTACCTGTGAAAGCTGAAGAATTGAAANAGTAGGGTCACAGTTACAGCTGGCAGTTGGTCTAGCATGTAGTTTTGAATGTGGATGACAGTCTTCTGAGTTATAATATGAACAGCATCCCCTGGAATTGGATAACACACATCTGACAGCCATACAAAATGGTCCTGACGGCAGGTCACTTGGTACCAGAACTCTAAGTGCTAATAACTTTGGCTAAATGTTCTCACCCTTGCCAGGGAAACCAAGGCTATCAGAGAGATGACTGCTTAGAAANTGGCTCCAGATCACACTCTCCATGTTTGACTCATGATTCTGCTGCCGTAGCCATGAGGCTTTGGGCAGCATAGCAATCAGTGCCCAGTTTGCCAAGTCATCCTTACTCTTAACCACTGAAGCAATCTTGCCTTCAGTCTGGTTCTTTTCCTGGCTNCAGTGGCACACTCCCCACTCTGAAATGACTTCCTCAATTTTAGAGCCCTTTCTTTAGTTATTTGACTTGGGAAAACTGCTCCACCCTCTTTTGTTTTTTAAGACAGATTCCTTTATGGCTCATACTGGCCTTGAACTCACCACTGTGCCACTGAAGTTGACCTTGAATTCCCAACCTTCTGTCCCCATCTTCCAAGCACCGGGATTACAAGTGTATAGTGCCAGAAATAATGTGAATCCCTTCTCATGAGCCTCATCACTAGCCTTCTGCATAGCTGCCTAGCATCTTGTCATGGGAGAAATGTTCATGTAGCGTTTTGAATGATGAACAAGCCATTGCCCATTCATAAATAGGCAGAACAAATCTAAAACAGCTCTCATTGAACATATGCATGACAGCAATTGACCAAGGTGTCTGAATCCTAAAACTGGGCCAAGATCCACTGCGGGATTTTTTTTTTCTTGTTTGGTGTGATTTCCAGACAGGATCTAGCCAAGACATTGCTTGGTCTCTTATTCAAAGCTATTTTGAGTTGTTGTACATGTGGAACTTATTCCTATATTTAGCTTTTATTCCAGCAGCCAGGGGTATTTGGAAATGTTTTCAATTGGCCAACTGTGGTGTGTTAGCGAATCCTTGCATGTGCTCTGCAAAGCATTAGAACCCAAACGACCCTTTGCCAGAAGCGTCTGCAGCCTGAGCAATGCTGACCACACCTTTTGCAAAATTCTGCCCGGTGAATGATCCTAGGTCAGGAGTAGGAGATCCCACAGACAGCATCGGGGCCCTGTTAATTGAGATAGCCACAAAAATTGAAATGCTGCTGATAACAAAATACAGGCTCTTGAATGATTCTAACGAGGATGACAGTAGAATAACCAACCAGGAACATTGCCCAGAATTCTCAAGTGATTAGAATCTTGATGTTTTAGCTTAGACTGCCCTCCAAACCCTCTATGTAGTATAGGCTGATCTTGAATTTGCTATCTTCCGGCCTCAGCCTCATGAGTTTGGGGATTATAGGCTTGTGTTGTCATGTCTAGTTAAGTATTTAGAATTTTCTATCAAAGCCCATCTGGCTTCCTAATGCCTAAAGCATATTCTTCAGCTTCCCATTACTATAACAAAATACTGGAGACAATCAGCTTAAAAATAAGAGAGGCTTATAGTTTTGGAGGTTTAGTTCACAGCCAGTTGGTCTTGTTGCTTTTGGACTGGAGGTGAGGCAGCACGTGGTAGCAGGAATTGTGTGAAGGAAGCCTCTTCACCTTGTGGTTGAGATGCTAAGAGAGAAAAAGAAGGAAGAGGCTAGGAATCCAGTGTTATCTTCAAGAACACGCCCTTGTTGGCCTCCCCCTGGGTCTTGCCTCTTATAGTTTACATCTTTTCCAAAGAGCAGTAAGCTGGGCACAAACCAAGGCTTTAATATATGGTTATGTGAACAAGAATTCCTGGAAAGAAGCTGAGTCACAGACAGATGGACTGATTGGAACTTCAGTGATGTGCAGAGGTTGAGATGTTGCCGGTCCAGAGCCTAACTCCTGCCTCTGGCTGACTTTAGCTCCCTGAACAGCCATTCCTTAGCCACCTCTATGGCAGAACTCACATCCTATGCCTAATAGATAAAAACCTTTTGGAATCTATTAAGTTAGCAGATCCCTAGCTTCCTCCAGCCCCAAAGCTAAGAATGTTACCAGACAGCATCTGAGGCCCATAGAAGAGATTCNTCCATCTTGCTGTAACTGCCCCTCTGATGTGCCCACTAATATATTTTTTTAAATTGCCTTGATTTATGACTTTCTTTGTTCTGTGACTATAAAACGCCACAAAACTGCTTCCATGTGGGAACATTATATTTGAGGAAACCTAATATATGTTCCCAGGCTGTGGTCAGTCATATTTGCTCCATAATAAACTATTTGATTCCTTTGAGATCAGAGCTGTTTCTTTCAATGACAGTTCTTTGGGGACATTTAGGACACAAACTATAGCACTAAGCATGAACAACAACCCAAATCTCAGACTTCCACTCTCCCTCCATTTCTTAATTAATAAAAAAAAAGATTTATTTATTTTTACATGTAGGGGTGTTTTGCCTGCATGAATGTCAATGTATATGTATTGCCTGGTGCCTGAGGGGAAGGTAGAAGAGGCTGTTGGATCTCGCTGGAATTGGAGTTACAGAGGGTTGTGGGCCACCATGTGGGAGCTGAGAATTGAACCCAGGTCCTCTGGAAGAGCACCCAGTGTGCTCTTAACCACTGAGCCATCTCTCCAGCCTCTCTCCCTTCATTTCTAATAGGTCTAAGTGTTCTGATCCAGCATTGTTTCAGATCTAGGAGTGAATAAGCAACAGCATGCTTGGGNAACAAGGAGGGCTCTGCCTGGCAAGGACACTTCCTGTTGTGCAAGAATGTCACCTGAAGCCCCCAGTGTATCAAAGATTTAGCTCAAATTAAAGACTCTGAAAGCAGCAGATTGCCAAGTCCTTTTATTCCCTTTGTCAACCTGTAGCAAATAATACAATAGGAAACAGCTTCTCCTGCCCACAGACTCCTTCCTGCCCACAGATTCCTTCCTCCAAAACAGTCCAATTCAGTCTCTGGTGGAAGGACTTTCATTCTCAGTCTTTGTACTATTTACTTCAAGAGTTTCTTTTCAATTTTACTTTTATTTACTTTTCTGCACAAAGTTAAACATGTGGTTTGAAATATGAGGAAAACTCTACNACTGAGGTAAAGGAGGCCACCATCTTGGTTTCATGTCCAAGCCAAATGGGTTNTGGGCCCAGTTCTCTGTNGTCCCTCTTGGCAGGGAAAAANATNCGTGCACTAAGTTAACAGGCAAATCATGCATAATTAGGGTGATTAACCATTCCTTAGTTTATTTGTAAAAGATAATGAAAGAGGAGAACTGAATTGGTAAGTCGCTGAAAGACCAAGTGAGGTACTAGCCAGTGATGTGGGGGCTGGTTAGACGTGTGTTTGTAGGTCCGTGGCNTACCTGTGTGTAGTGGATANCTANTACAAAATTAAGCCAAGGAAATATTGCAGTGACTGTTACCATGCTAAGGAGCCTTATAACTATTATCTTCTTTCATAGACAACCCAGAAAAATCAGTGCTTCTTCATTTCNTTTAAAGCATTTATACATTTGAAATACGATCCAAAAGGGTTTGACATGAAAAAAAGTACAGGGCTGCCCTTCCATGTTCAGGCCTGTCTGGGAGCCATACTCTTGTCCCTCATCAAAGAAGCNTCTTTTTTCAGTAGACAGAGGCTATTACAGAGATCTGCAACTGGCCAAAATGCAGAGAACAAGTGACCATGGGGTGCCAGCCCCAAGTGGGACATTGATGACACAGCCTCAACATTTAATGTTGAGAGAATACNGGGAGAGAGAGGCCGGAACCAGGACTCCTGTGAAATAGTGTCTCTTGGATATGACAGGGGTGCTGTGTCCATGAAGTCTCAACAGTATGGCTGCCTGCAGAGGACCACAGCAGTTGCTATGCCCACGTGGATGGGGGACAGGTTCACAAGTTCCCTTCATAGACGGGAACACTACAGGCATCAATGGCTACTGAGAGAGGGAGACTTGGTTTTCTCTAAAAATGAGCCCCTGGTAGGTTGTTGAATCCTAACTGGTCACCCATAAACACGTGTACTTGTGGGTAACACAAACTGAACTCAGTAGGGGGTGTGTGTAATTATAGAAGAAGAGGTCAAGAATTCAAGAGGGATTGGTGGTTGAGACAGGGAAGGAATTGGAGGAAGGAAGGACGGGAATTATGTAGACNTAGTACTCATGTATGAAATTCTCAAAAATTATAATTAAAACTTTGTTTTAAAAAAATGAAAAAAGTATATAATAGTGGGAGAAAAAGTCATATTAAATATATATGTGCCCTTAGTATATAAATAACTCAAAACACCAATTGTAAACAGATAAGTAAATGAAAAAATATTCAAAAGCTATGAACAGCTATTTCCCAAGTAGCCAATAAATCTGTGAATAGATGGATTATCTGTAAGCGCCTGAGCTTACTTACTGGGCCAGGGTCACCTGATACAGTGTGAGGAATGAAATCAGGCCAGTTGGAGGATCCACAGCAAAACTGAGGCTGTGGCAATTTTATTGAGAGCAATCAGACTTTTTATACCTTTATCAGAAACAGATTATAATGGCAATTGCCAGGATCGATACAGTTTTAGTTGCCAGGATATAATGACTTTACAGGGCACAGAAGATTAATATCTAAGACCAATTGTCCTTGCCGGCTTCCATGCTTCCTTGGCTGCTAAGGGAACATACAGAGAAGCACCAAGCGGCCTGAACGCTCCACTGTCTGAGGGAGTGTGTCAGTCTCTCAGAAACTGGATGGGACATTGTGCCCCAGGAACCGTGGACTCTAACCTGAAAAACCTATGATGCATGTCTCTCAAGGCAGCTAGGCCAGGCCAACTTCATGACTCCCTGAAGTTATCAATGACATGGATGCAAATAAGGCTTATTTAACACTCCTTAGTTGATGCGTATCATGTTTGGTCTCCTGTTATTTTAATTAATAGCCCAATAACATCACTGCAGATGAGCTAAATATATCTGCAAGACACACACCTTGAAGGGAGACTGCTGAGCCAAAGTAAATAATTTTGTGATTTTCTTTTTTGAACTATATGGGNAAAAAGCACCATGATGCAGCTCATGTGGACTATGGTTTCCTCTGCAATGACTTCTTCACAATTTAAGGGGATGGCTGNCTTTGCCAGAAAACCTGCCTGGAGTGTCTCACATCACAAAGGGCAGACAGGCCAATTGTAACAAACTTGCTGACACTTTTAAGTTGGCTCAGAGGCATTTNTTTAGGTTGGTCTGGATGCCAACACAGAGCAAAGGAAGAGAGAAGGAATGCGGAAGGAGNTTTCAATCTTCCCTTTCTGATTTATGAGAGGAGAATCTGTGTACAAATTTGCTTGAAAAAATAATCAAAACACCAAGTAAACAAACACAAAGCAGCCTAAAAAAATAAAAATGAAAACAATAAAAACAGAAAACCCTAGAGGTTCATGGGACACATTGTTTCTCTTCCTGTTTTCTTGCCAGCAAGCCATTCTGAACACTTCCACATACCTTGAGGTCGACATTCAATGACCATCAGATCTCAGAGAACCTGCCGCCTCCCAGTTTAGGTCTTTATTCTGTCCCTTCCTTCCTTCCCACTTCAGTGACTATGTCATCTGTCACTATGGCCTTCCATCTATTCTTGCTCTAGTACAAGAGAACTTTCTGGACTAGGAAGCAACATGCAAAGTTTTTCTATTTACAAACCACCAGTGAGTTTGCTTATGGTAAAGATGGATCAAGCATATGCCACCCTGTCTCTTCTGTGGAAAGCNGTGAAAAATCCCTGGAGAACATNTGTAAGAGTGGCTACTTGAAGACATGGAGAACACCAAGCAGATCAGGGCAGGGCAAGTGCCTCACAGTGTGAGCAGCAACAGACGCAGGATGGCAGAAGAGGGAAGGGAACCCCAGAACCTAGTTTATAAGATTTTTGGAACTATATGAAAAAAAAGGCACCAAAACTGTTAGGACATCCTAGAGAAGAGGAAGCTCTGGAGAGAGACCCTGTCATTGCTGACTCCCTCTTCCNCCTCTTAATTTGATGCAAGAGAAATGTCCCACTCCTAGCTCTGGGTTCATTAATAAACAATTAATCGTTAATAAAAATAAGCAAGCTATTGCACTTCAAAACAGGAATTCTTCACTCAAAATGATTTCTCTCAGTACATTTCTTTGGAAAGGGAATCTATTTTGTGAATGTAAAATAGGAAGAAAGAGGCAGGCAGGNAGGAAGGATCCAGTGATGTTGAATGTGAATTGGCTCAACTGTGGTCTGCCTGTGCATGGTCCTGGCTGTGATCCATGGCGTTTTAAGAAATCAGCAAGGATTTGAGTGCCAGTGAGTAGTGAGAAAAGAGATTTGCAAAAACCTTTCTTGGGAGATNCTCAGAGAGCCCTGTTGGGTCTATCGGCCAAGGATTGCTAGGAATTAGCAAGCTAAATTCAACTGGAAGTTGAAGTCACTTTCTTGAGACTGTGACAAGATAACAGCAACTTAAGGAAGGAAGGAATGGTTCTTTTGGCTCACAGTCCAGGGAAACATAGTCCATCAAGCAGGGGAGCCGTGGTGGTGAGGGCTGGAAGCAGAGGATCACATTGTGTCCACAGCCAACAAGCAGAGAGTGATGACTGGCTGCTCATCTAATGCTCTCCTTTTCCCTAGTCTGAGACTCCAGCCCGTGAATTTGTGTTATTTATGTTTAGGTAAGTCTTTGTACCTCCATTAATTGGATCTAGAAAGCCCCTCACAGACATGCCCAATGACTCCCCCCGCCCTGTGCTCCCCACCACAGATGAGTCTGGAACCTTCGAGCTGGAGTGAGTATTAACCATCACAGCAGCTAAGAGGCAGGTGTACCTCCTCCGTTCTACTACCCCACTTGGTAACTGGATATTGGAAGGCAGGAGTCCTTGATCATTGCAAGGAAGAACAATGCCTATCACCCAGGAGAGCCACATACACTAATGGACTTTTCCATAGCAAGTACCATTATCCTAACCATGATATTTGATTACACTTGGGTAGTGACACCTGATGCAAGGGAATATCTCAGACACACTATACATGGGGACAAGTGTTCCAAACAAACTGAAAGGTATCTTCAAGAAAGACCNTTGGGAATAGTTAGAAGGAAATAGTTTGGGGCACAGGGTTGCCCAGGAAATGTGGCCTGGGAACTGAAGCTAATTTGTGTGAATCTCCATAGACCTCAGCTCACACCTGTGTGATTTTATTTCCTGTTGCTCTTGGTAGCAGGGTCCACTGCTTTGTATTTCAAAGCCAGCTTAATGGCTGGGAGTACAGAAGGGCTCTCTCTCTCTCTCTCTCTCTCTCTCTCTCTCTCCTCTCTCTCTCTCCTCTCTCTCTCTCTCTCTCTCACACACACACACACACATATGATATTTGGCATCATATCCTACCACAAACACTTGTATGAAATAATGTTTGCATGAAGTGATTAAGTATACCTCATGAATCTGTTTCTCTTTTTGGTTTTATGAGTCAGTTCCTTAATATGGGACTCATAAAAAACACACAGAAATTCCATCTTAAGAAGAAATATAACTGACTCTTTTCTCTACTCATCCCCCTGCCTTAAGAACCCAGGGATTGGATCCCAGAGGGCTCCATAGTTTCTTAGCTTCCAACGTTGAGCTCATCCCATTAGCTGTGCCTTTTGCAGCCTGGTTTTATGAATTGCAATTTATGGGATCCCCTCTCTTTATGCTTTGTGAATTATTTCCATTTAGTAAATTAATTTTGCAGCAAATTAATTTTGTTCACACAGGAAGGCAATACATTATTGTTCTAGAGGTTTTTAGAGGGAATGGATGTTACGTGCCCATGGGCTAAAGGACAGGAGCATGGGGCAGGACGAAGCTTCAAGTCTGACTTGCTTCAGAGAATCCCTTCAGGCTATAGATGAGATGGCACACTAGTATGCAGCTGTATTATATGGATTCTTCCTTCAGTGACTGGGGACATATGGGGCCNAATAAGCAGAAGATCAGGCAGAGCTTTGAGTTCCTTCCAACGTTGACTGTGTTGTCAGGGTCAGTGGCTCTGGTTCCTAAGATGGCCTTCTGACTGCCCTGGCCAGCATCAGTGGGTGACCCCTTCACTGTCTTTTCTACAGTGGTCCATTAGAGGCTGGTGGGAGTCAGCAGTTTCTTCCAGGTGGTGTCCCAGGANGCTCTGCTTTATGTGCATTCTCTNGTGTTNTGTGTTAGTCAGCTTTCNGTGACGGTGACAAAATACTTGATCAAAAAGACTTAAAGGAAGAAAGACTTATGTCTCTTCNTGGTTTCAGCCCATGAGCTGCTGGCTCCATTGTTTTAGGGCCTGTGGAGAGACAGAACNCCATGGTGGAGAGCAGGTGATGGAGAACAGCTCGCCTTATGATGGCCTTGAAGGAGGGAGCGTGCGAGCCTCTGTGGGTCAGAGGTTGTAGTCCACCATGGCCTTCCAGCTTTCTCTGAGCTCAGCAACATGGACGACTCCCTCCCCTTGGTGGAAGGCACCCTGTTCTCTACCTGACCTTATTTGGAGCCCGTAGGTCTCTAAGCCTGGATGTCTGACTTATCTCTAGTGTGACCCTGGAAGTAGTTCCCTGCAGAAGCTTTCCCTCTACCGCCCATGGTAATTAGACATTGTGCTAGGAGCTTTACGATAGGACCATGCTTCCACAGATGATAACTAAGACTTGTACTAGGAGCCTTATGATAGGAGTGTGCTGTTTAATGCAAATTGGGTGACTCCCTAGCTACCATTCCCAATCCTATATATCCCTTATACTCTGGAATAAAGCTGAGCTGATTCACTGAAGTCATATCCTGGAGGGCT
>LZPO01017443.1:139246-153117 GCA_001675575.1 Neotoma lepida
GCCACCACCACCCAGCAATACCTCCTCTTAAGACAAAGAGTAAGCTGGACCTCTGCATTGTTTTTCAATATTTAAAGTACAAATGAGTCACTCAGGAAAGAGCATCCAAACCTATCCCCATAGCTATCTGCCTGACCAGTTACCAATTAACTAGCAGTGCCCTAAGCACATCCGTTTGCTCAGCAAATGGTTCCATACTCTAGGCACTGTTCTGATGNTGGTGGCATTGCTACAAAGCAGGAATCTTCTGTCATCTGGAGCTTTTCCTTCTAGTTAGAGAGGCAAAACCCAAANGAGCCTGTGAGAAGAAGGCCAGGAAGGGGATGAGGGGCAGGGAACCAGAGTTTCAGCCTGGCGTGGCTGAGCTCTTTGGAAATGCNCTGGCAGGCTTTGGACAGGGGAGATCCCNGAGNTGGCTCAGGTCACTCTGATAGTGTCCCCAAAGACTAGATTATAGGTAAATTGAGAAGCAGGCATCATCTAGGGCTGTCAGAACTTGAAGTAGCAGTTATGCAGATAAAGAGCCCCTAGAGAGGAGGGGAATGGGTGTCTAGGGAGGATCCCTGGAGTCATGCTCCCTACTGGTGCAGAAAATCCTTCCCGCAGCCAACCTGGGGGAAGGGCTGGAGTTCATGACGGCCACGCACGACACCGATCCTCAGTAAGTTTTGTGGATGATGAATGAAGGAAAGGACCAAGAAGAACCTAGTGACTGAGGTCACTAATCAGGACTGCAAGGCAAGCAATGCAGAGTCAGACTGCTAGCAGGGCAAGTGCCCCTGTGAGGGAGGAGGGAAGTCCACAGAGCTTGCAGCTCTGGAGAGAGTGGAGTCCTTCACCTCTAGGGAGCTGTCTGCCTGTGTTCATGTCTCCTCAGTGCACATGCTTCCTCTGGGTGCCTGGGCTCCCGGTGACAGTCTGTTGGATGCTCATTACTTGTAGTTAATCCAACTCAAGGCTGTACCATGGTATAATTAACTGGTGAACTCTTAGCTTTGTCCCAGCTCCTGAGGCTACTACTTGGGCAAGGATACTTAGATATTTTTTTTTTCCTCAATTGCTAAATCTTGGCTCACTTCCAATTTTCCAAATACCTTTGCCATTGATTCAAAAGCAAATGAGATGAGGAGGGAGAGTGGATAAGCATCAGGTGGACACACTGTGAATGGAAAATGAACATTTATGAATCTATTATGGATTGTCCACGGGTTGGTGGCATAAACTAAATCATATTTCTCTAAAAAGGAAAAAAGAATATCATCTCCCAATCTGACCCAAAGAGACCTCACAAAAACCCAGAGAGAAGCTCTTCCCCTTCCTGCTCTGAAAGTGTGTGCTTTTTATACTGTTGGTCATTTGCCATGAAGTGCTTCTGGTGGGTCTGTACAGTACCCAAGAAGAAATGACAGCTATGGTTCCCACAGAGCCCTGTGGTGGGCAAGTCGTTCACTTCCTGGATGGAACGGTAACTTCCAGAGGGCAACTGCCTGCTGGTCTGAAGCAGGGTTACTACTTTCGTGTGTTCTTAACTAGATCACATTCTAATCAACAGAACTTTATTTCCCCACAGTTCTGGAGTCTAGAAACTCGGACATGTCAAACAGACTGCTCTCGTTGGCTGGACACACTATATCCTCTATGGTCTTTACTCCGTATGCGTCCACGTCAGCCTCCTAGTCTCTCTCCTTCTAAGGACACTTGTCATCTTAGATTAGAGTCTGTGATGGTTAATTTTATCAACTGGACAAGATCTGGAACCACTTAGGAGTCAAACCTTTGGGCATGTCTGTGAGAGACTTTTGAGACTTTTAATTGAGGTGGAAGAGCCCCCCCCCAAAAAAAGTGGGTGAGGCCATTCCATGGGGTGAGTGTGACTGAAGAGAGAGGAGAAAGTGAGCTGAGCACTGGTGTTTGTTGCTCTGAATGGATGCTCTCAGGAAAGGGCGTCCAAAGCCACGCCCACAGTTACCTGTCACAGATCACTGTTCCAATTAACTAGCTGTGCTCTGAGCCCATCCATTTGCTCCATAAACCACTCAATGGTTTAGATGTGGTTCTGATGCTCGTGGCCCTGCCACCTGACTGTGGAGGTAATGTCCTGCTTCAAACACTTGCTGCCATGACTTCTCTACAATGACACACTGTATCCTCCAACTGTGAGCCAAAATAGGCCCTCCCTCAAGCTGCTTTTATCTGGTATTGTGTTGTAGCAATGGGAAGAGTAACTAATACAGGGCTGGCCCTTAACTCTTTTTTTTTTTTTAACTTAACCCTTTAAGTACCTGATCCTCCAACACAATTATATTTAGAGGCAGTGGAGTTTAGACTTCAAAATAAGAATTCTAGGGAGAACATAATTCAGCACCTTAAAAGCTCTAATCATTTATCTGAGAAGCATTTACCGAGTGCTTACATGATAGACAGCAAATTTGGACAAGGCATGGTCAAGGTTGGTGTTCATGAGCTGATTGTCTTAAACTCCATGTTTGACCCTTCCCAAGGACAGTCAGGAGAATATAGGAGAATGGGGAGTGGGGCATGATTCTGTTATTGCTGAAATAGCCCGAGGTGTGCACAGAAGGTGTGCCAGGTTACCTTCAGGTATGAAGAAAGACATCCCCCTGCTGGGGGGGATGCCATTGGACACAGTGATAACTCAGTTCTGTGATGGTCACTGATAGAGCATTCCTCTTTGGACCGCTACTGGAGGCTCCACTCATATTGAGTTCAGAATAGACTTTTGGAACATGGGTTTAATAGCCTTAAAGTAGAAGGGGTTGTTTGAACTTTTTGGATAATTTTAGGTGACAACATGGACCAGCTCTTGGAATGAAATCAGCATGGCCATGTGAGTAGCCTATCAATCAAATAATATGGGTGGTGGGTGATGTCTGATAGAGGGAGGGCAAAAGAGGGGACACTTTGAGACACTCTGCTGTGATTGACAGGAACCCCCNAACTAGAAGCAGGAGTGAGTAAGCACACAGAAACATCAGACANAGCCATGGACTTTATTTATGTATNTGTTCAAACTGTTCACCTATATAACATATATACAATACTTGTGATTCCATCATCTGTTGGGTGAGTGGGGAAGGCATAATAAATTCTATAAGTTAAATGGGGCAGAGAAGCTCAAAGCAATCAAATGACCTGCAAAACCACATACCAAATTAAATAAAAAGCCATTTCCTGACCCCCCTCTCCCTGACCTCAGCGCTCAGACTAGCTGTGGAATTTGTCATCCTGACCCTTCAGGCTGTGTGAGAGGAGCTGATACTTTCTCTGGGTCTGAGCCCCGTCCAGCTGCTTGTTACATGTCAGGAGATGTGCCGCTTAAGATGAACCAAAGAGAGCACTTAGCTTCAGATATGACACGGGCAAGTGTCATGACCAAACACAAAGGATTCCGCTTTCCTTAATTGTCTAGNGCTCGAAGGCGGTGCTATGCAGCCCATTCTCTGTTCTAAGGCACTGTCCTTAGCTCTTCAGATCCCAAGTCTATCCCAAGTACATTGTCATTTCCAATCTAATGCTAAAGAACCGAGCCGTAAGGCTGCAATGGTCTAAGGATCCAGAGGGCCCCTGAGACCCAGGGCAGGTGTCTACCCTGCTGTGCCATCACCTCCAGGGCACTCATAATGCCCACAGCTGTGACTGGCTGACCTTTCCAGGTTTCCCCCCTAGACTGTGCTCTCATGGGTGGGGACTAGTCCCTTTAAGTCCTCAGGGTGAACCCAATGCTTAAGAAAACATGTGTGAAGGACTAGAAAGAGGAAACAGAAGTGCCACATGATCAGATCTTAACTCCTGATGCTCCAAAGCCATGCTGTAGCTGTAGATTTTCAGGAGAAAATGGTGAGGGGAGATTGGTGATTCCCCACTGAAGTGGTCCCCAAGAAACCTGGGACAAAATGTAGTAGTGAGAAATACACATGACCACCCCAAGGATCACTTTCTTGGAAGAAAAGGGGGTGGAGACAGGAGGGAATCTTTGGCTGCCCTTGAGCAGTAAGAAAAGTGATGGGAAGGGTAAGATGGGATTCCGGTGCCACTGTGGTAACAGCTATTGATCCGGAAGCAGGCTAAAAGGGGTGGGTCAAGTCTGCAGTGGCTCCTCCTGGCAGCTGCACACGGATGTGGCCTGCACGCAGCAGGGTTTGAGTTTTGTATCTGTGTCATTATAGAAAGAAAACCAACTGAACCAACCTGAATATGCAGGATGCAAATGGTAAGAAATTTTAAAAATATGAAGACCTTCACTCAAACCCTGAGGCAAGTAGCATTTAAAAAGGACACTGATGAGCATGTGATTGCTACNATTTCTCAACTCTAACCAAGAGGCTGTTCCAGCCCATCACCCANGCCACTATTATGTAGAACAAGCCATAAAATATGATGCTTAGGCACTTTGCACACATAAAATGCTACATGGCTGATACTTACTGCTGCTTCCCATCATTTAGTGTCTGACAATAAATGGATACAATTTATAATCATTTTATGGGATTTTGATAGCTGCTGACTCTTACCAAATATGGAATAGAAACTAGGGTATATGCGGTAGCCATAGATTGTCTTATAGACAAAATTCCTTTATTNTAAGAATACATTTATTTTTGTCCTTCATACTGAAAAAAAATGTTTGTTTGTCTGGAAGGTTCTTCTGAAGGTCAACATTATGCTTTTTAAAGTAAATGTTCTTCAAAGTCTCCTTTGTGTAAAGGCTTGGTCACTAGCCTGTGATGCTACCGGGAGATGATGGGACCTTTTGGAGGTAGACCCAGTAGAAGGAAGTTACTGGGTGTCTTAGTTAGGGTTATTATTGCTGTAAAGTGACACCATGACCACAGCAACTCTTATAAGAGAAAACATTTAACTGGGGCTGGCTTACAGTTCAAAGGCTTGGTCCATTGTCATCATGGTGGGAAGCATGGTGGCATGCAGGCAGACATGNTGCTGGAGAGGTAGCTGAGAGTTCTACATCTGGAACTGCAGGCAACAGGGAAGAAAGAGCCAGTGGGCCTGGGTTGGGCTTTTGAAACCTCAAAGCCCTCCCCCAGTGACATACTTCCTCCAACAGGCCACAACCTACTCCCACAAGACCACTAATCCTCCTAATCCCTGTCAAGTAGCACCATGCCTTAATGACCAAGCATTCAAATATATAAGCCTATGGGGGCCATTCTTATTCAAACCACCACACTGGGGTACACCTTTAAAGGGGATATTGGGACCCTGGTCCTTTACTCACTCTCTCTCTCTCTCTCTCTGCCCTTCCTGACTGCAATGATGTGAGTAGCTTTCCTGTGCCACTGGCTTCCTGCCATCCCGTACTATCTTCCCACAAGCCCCACATAAAACTGACCTAACCAATTATCATGAACTAAAATGTCCGGTGCCACAAGAGGAAATACATTTTTATTCCTTTAACTTGCTTATCTCGAGTCTTTTTGCAACAGTGACAGAAAGCTGTCATGATGGCTGTACTTCACCAGACTCGGTCACACAGTAGGGAGTTAGTATTTGCTCACTAGATAAATTAATGATTGCGTGTGGCTCCAGATGGACTGAGGCTACAAAGTTCCAGGTAGAGTGAGAGTTGTCTCTCACCCTGACCCATTGCTCTGTGACTGGATCGTAGCCATGGGCACTTTTAGGATACCGGTCCAGGTTATTCCATTTCTCTGCATTTTTCTAAAGGTTGAGACTGTCAATTTTTAATCGTTTCTCCTTATGTACCAAAAAAAGCAGCTCTTATTTTACATTCATGACTCAATTAGCCACTTTCTTTGGAAATGTCAGCAATATTCCATAGACCAGATTAGAATTCTACCCCCTCCCTAGCAAAAACAAACAAATAAAAACATAGCCTTACAGACTCTAAGCATCCCGTCCTTCAGCTATATTACAGCAGAGCCCTCTCCAAGCAACTCCTCCAACAAATGCTCCACAGCTCTACTAGGATGCTAATGGAACAGATTCACGTCAAGAAGAACACAGGATGGAAAAGACACTACAGAAGCCTTGGCCATTTCCTCCTGAAACCTGACAAAGCNATGCACCCTGTTTTTCTTTGTGAGTCACAGCCTCTAGTATGCTGTGTACCCTTGACAGCTGGGGCACCATTTGCTGGGACCAGGCAAGATACATTTTGCAACCACTCTGCCTCCCNCACACACAGGAAGCCATTCGCCTCGTGCGGACCCAGCAACCCAATCAGAAGCTCAATAAAGAAATTGGAAGTTTAGAGAGGGAAAGAAGAACCAGATTACTCTGTGAAGGGTCATTATTCAGATTTATTTAAGGCCTCTAAGTTACAGCCTGTCACCTGCTGATGCCTAGGAAAGGAATGACGTTGCAGTAAAGAGGTGATTTTTTTTTTAAGTCCTTACAATGATTACCTGTTTCCAAAACTTNAGTTTCCACAGTTAGACAAGATCAGGAGATTGTTCAATACAAGGCTATGCTGCCACCAGCTAGAATAGCATGGGGAGGGGCAGTGAGAATGCAGCTTTTATCGGGACTGTACTTAAAGGCTAGGCAGGGAGTTTCATTTTGAGTTTAAAATAAAAAGAGGACAAGATTGGCAACATGAAATATGAATACTGAGCACGGGCCAACAGGCTCACAAAAAGCAAGTAGTCCTTTTGCCTTCTGCCTCTTCTGCGCGGCTTTTCTTNCTTATTAAACCAGCTCTCCTTGTTATTACCCAATCGATTTGGCCAGTGGGCGATGATGGGCACTTAGAAATGGGCTGGTGTCCTTCCTGGAAGTTCCCACTCAGCCCCCTTTCTTCGTTAGGGTCTGCTGAAACACACTTCCTTCCACAAAGACNTGGATTTGTAGGATAAGGGCANTGGGAATGTGTCTATTTGGCCTAAATGTGACACTGTAATGACATCCTAATGAGACTTGTTCATTGTAAATCTTCTTTTCCAGAACCAATTAAAACCTATTCCCACTAACATTCACTGGTACTACTTATATTGGGAACTATGTGGTGAGGGTTTTTAAAAAAGATTTAGTGTGTGTGTGTGTGTGTGTGTGTGTGTGTGTGCATACCTGTGTGCATATGTGTGTGCATGCATATGTGTGTGTACCTGTGTGTGCATGCATATGTGTGTGTACCTGTGTGTGCATATGTGTATGTGTGCATACGTGTGTGCATAAGTGTGTGTGCACGTGTGTGTGTGTATATGTGCATGTGTGTCTGTGTTTACCTGTGTGCAGGTAAGAGAAGATGAGTATCAGTTCCCCCAGAGCTGGAGTTGCAGGCAGTTGTGAATGTCCTACCATGCTAGGAAGCAAATTCCAGGTTTCTGGAAGAGTAGCAAATTCTTTTAACCTCTAAGCCGCTTCCCCAGTCCTTACTTTTGAAGGCTCATTCAAAGGTTACAGCTCTCTGGTGTGTTTGGTTCACTGGTAATAATGCAGAGGAAAGAATCACTCTTAAAGAGAGAAATAATAGTGTTGGGGCTGAGGGAAGAGGGCGAAAGAGTCATTCGGTCCCTTGTTTCTTACCTCCTTTATGAAGAGCGAACACTTTCCTAGATCCAGGATANAGATGCCTTCAGTTGATTGAAGTCCACAGGTGAGTTGGGAGTGTTGGGATGCAAACACCACACATGCTGCATCAGTTGACAGAGGAGGTGTGGGAGCAGGAGATTCCATCCAAGCCAGACCTGGTCTCATGTCACTCTTCATCTGCCCCAGCCTTCCCCCGCTGGATGTGCTGATGTCCCCAACCTTCTCCCTTTCCAGCCTATGAGAGCCCAGCTGACGGTATGCAAGAAGCCTGCCATGGGCAGACCTGGGCCATGTGCTGCCCCGAGCACCTAGGCAAACCTTGCTGGTGATGTTTCTGTTAGANTGAGGTTTTCTTCCAGCCCGATGGATTGATTTCTCCCCCAATTCCTTCCCACTCTCCATTTATTTCCCCAGAGGATTTGGGCTGCTCCTCTGAACTATGGATGATTAATGTGGGTCTGGCCACCATCCTGGCCCCACTCTTGCTGCCTCCAGGCCTCCAGAGAGGACACTGATCCTGAGATAATCAAGAATTAGCTTTCACTTTGATGGCAGTCCCACCTTCTCACATGCTTCTAATAACNAAGGAAGTATGTGAGAGCCATTCCTAATCCAAACTGGAGACCAAAGACTACATCTTGTTTGAGGTCCTTAAAGGTACAAGGGTCAAATATGCAAGGTCTTTGAAGAGAATATAAATGCAGGTGTGGGATACATCACGGTGATGTGTGTCTAATCTACATAATTTCCTCTATTTTCGTCAGTAGGTAATAACTGAAGCTTATGAATAAAGAACATTCTGGAGGTTTTGAGAGGACATTACTGTATTTCAAACATGACCTCCAAGTCAGGGGACTGTGAGAAGAAGGGGTCAAGGATCATGCTCAGGCGGGCAAAGGGGACGAGAAACATAGCAGCAGTTAGTGACAGCACTGCTCCCAGGTTCTCAGGCCACCCAAACTTCTGATGAAGTAGCTACACATCTATGGGGAGGGGGCCTCCACCACGGCCTCAGGTGAGATAATACGGTAGGAGGGCTCAGCAAATTCAGGAAAGCAACTACCATGGCAGTTTCATCACAAAAGGTTCAAATCAGAACCAAATCAATGATGAGACTCATGCAGTGCAAGTGACATCAGAGGACAGAGGTACCTCTGAGAGTGACAAAGCCTTTTTTTGCTCTTGGCTGGCTTAACTTGGGGGACTCGGACCATGAAACTCCACAGCTACCAAAGCCACCTTGAGCCNGCTTTTGGGTTCATGCCTTTCAAATTCAAAGAATGAAGTTCACAGACCACAGAGGGTGAGTATTAGAAATAAGTCTTTTATTACAGGGAGCTCCAGAGGAAGAACTCCTGTAGAGCAAGAGGGCTCCTTCGGAGTGGGGTACCACTGAGTTGCCAAGGACTTGTGACAGAAACTGGGGTGAAGTATGGAGAGGGGGTGAGTTGGTCAGTCCAGTTGGCCCACCCAGGCACGTAGCACCTCCTCTCCATTTGGGTCACATGATTAGGCAGAGTACTCAAGCAAATAACAAGCAGACAGCAAACAGAACTCTTTCGTTTCTGGCATTGCTGACCTTCAGCTGCTTTGGGCTCCCTGCCCTACAAAATCTAGAAGAACCTCAAATGCAAAGGTTTAGTATCTTCAGGGCACATAGATTTGAATGCTTGGTCACCAGGGAGTGACTCTATTTGAAAGAATTAGGAGGCATTGCCTTGTTGGTGGAAGTATGTCACTGGGGGCCGGCTTTGTGGTTTCAGAAGCCCAAGCCAGGCCCTGTGGCTCTTGCTCTTCCTGCTGCATGCAGATCCAGATGTAGAACTCTCATCTACCCCTCCAGCACTGTTTGCCTGCCTGCTGCCATGATGACAATGGACTAAACCTCTGAAACTGTAAGCCAGCCCCATTTAAATGTTTTCCTTTATAAGAAGAATTGCTGTGGTCATGGTGTCTCTTCACAGCAGAACACTGACCAAGACAATGTGTCCTGGTGTCCAGAATTTTTCACGAGGATTACTATGAAGGTGTGATTGATTGCATTACTGGCCACACAGTTCCTCTCAGTGTGCAACTGTCCCACCCCCCTGAGTCCTCTAATCTTACCATTGGTCTTTCTGGCATGGCCAGCTTCCCTGCTGATGCTGCCTAAAGTTTACTCCCCTCATTAGCACAAATTCAGGTGCGGTCCCAAGAACCCCCTATAAATCCAGAGACACTCCTATCATGCAGGAAATTATAAAGGCTTATGCTGCCTCCAAGGAACCTAGGTAAAGATCAGACAAATTCTTCATTCTAGACATGCCTTTGTCCCTTCATTAAAAAGCTGGCCAGCTTGGGAAGCAATACCCCAGTCTCAACCATCTGCTCTGGTCCCTAATTACTTCCAAGTGAGCTTCCTTTTATAAAACTGGAATTAAGACTTAAAACAGGGGCGAAGTCACATTTTGTTTTACAAATTTGCTCTGCCGTGAGGTTTCTTCTTGTTCAAACTCCCCAAGGCATTTGGAATGTAATAACAGCCCCACTTTCCCGGAGCTTCCTGTGAACCAGCCTTGCACATGGAGCTCCAGGCACTACAGGCAGCTGGCCAGGTCCAGCCTCAACCCAGCTGCTTCTTAGTNGAGGGACCTTGCAAAGCTGTCCAGAGTGGGTGGCCCTGAGTGGATATTTTTTGCAAGACCTCATCTCTGTAAAGATTTGCAGTACCTTAACTCTGTAGTGTCTGCACCATTTCAGTGTCTCCTGCAGTCCTTCTGCTGGTCAACGGGGCAGGTCAGTGGCATCTTTTCTGTCCTGGGCTCAACTTGGGGCCCCCAGACAACCCCATAGATGCAGGACTTAATGTTTAAAATACTTTAATTATTCTTAGGTAATTTCANACATGGGTACAATGTATTTACTCATTATCTGTCCCTCCATTTCCCCCTCCAATTCCTTTCCCAACTCTCATAACACATCCCCCTCTCAAGTTCAAATTGTCTTCTGTTTGTTTTTAATTGCCCTTTTAGTCCACTTAGGCCCCCCTCCATATTTGCATGGAGGAGGAGCAATCCACTGGAGTGTGGGCCACCCCCAGTGGCCACACCCCCAAAGAGAAGTGCCTGTCCTTACCCTAGCAGCTATCANCTTCCAATAGCTCCTTGCCTAGGGAAGGGGATTCGTGCTGTATTTTGATCACCTTGATCTTATGTAAGTAACCCTAACTATTGGGAGTCCATGAGTGCAATGGCCACATCATATCCAGACGACAGCATTTCATAGCGCTCCTAGATATCTTTTGGATATTACATCGTTTTAATCCCCTCTTACTCAATGTTCCCTGAGCCTTGTGGGTGGTTACTCCCATAACGGTCATGCTACTATTGCACCAGGGGGTACATCTTGCCTAGCTGGTCAGTATTGTGGCATGCAGGGTCTAGCCCTGGGTAAGCCCACATATGTCTTTTCTCATCCATCACCCTGCATAGCATCTTCTGGAACTATGAAAGCTAGCAGCAATGAGTAAGTTTCCCAGTCAGTTTGAAATTCATTTCTCTATGTCAGGTGCAGGCCTTTAAGATCTTGGGACAGTATCTTAGTCACTGTTTTAGTGCTTTGAAGAGACACCATGACCATGGCAACTCCTAAAAAAGAAAGTATTTAATTTGGGGGCTTGCTTACGGTTTCAGATGTTTAAGTCCATTATTAGCACGGCAGAAAGCATGGCCACAGGCATCGCAGGCACGGGTGCTGGAGAAGTAGTTGAGCATTCTATATCCTGATCTCCAAGCAGAGAGGGAGACACTGGGTTTGGCATGGGCTTTTGAAACCTCAAAGCCCATCCCCAATGACATACTCCCTCTAACAAGGCCACATAATCCTTTCAAATAGTGCCAATTTCTGATGACTAGCATTTAAGTATATGAGCCTAAGGGGGTCATTCTTATTCAACCACCCCGGGCAGCCAGTCATAGCCAACAAGGGAAGTAAATGGGGTCTCAGGTNTCCCCCACATTCTCTTCCTCTCCAGCAGAGTCTAAGCCATGGAATTTCAGCAATCCAAGTCCCTCGAGTCTGCCAGGATCTACGGACATTGCTGGATGTTGACCAAATTGCTTTCTGTATGTTTTATCATCTGTAAAATCACAATTGTAATAGCACGGATGTTCTGTAAATCACTTTAGGACACATTTTACCAATGACAAAATTGAAGTTTTAGAGAATTAAAATAATTTGCTAAGATCACACGTGTATCTGGTAAATGCCTTGGTCAGCATTTGGATATAGTGTAGCCTGACTCTAAAGTCCTTCCCATTTAACCTACTCCTCTATCTTCCATTTGCTCAAAAAATATAGTTAATGCCTCTAAATGTGTATTCACATGGACTGATATCACTGCAGCTTCTTTCTTTTGGAACAGCAAAGTATAGACAAGTATGAAATTCTGGTTGCAAGGAGACAGGCGCTATGTAACAGAGCAGAACCTATAANGCTGCTCCCAAGCAAGCACATAAACAGCAAGAGAGGAACATGACAATTATTTCTCCCCCCAGCACCCGGTGACACCATCTGCCTCTGCTCGGGGAAGCCTGGAGNTTCATTCTCTGCAGGTTCCACCTAGCCCTGCAGCCTCCCCTCTGCTCTAGGAATCCCGAGAGGTGGTTAAACATCCTGGTCTTCCGGCTCACTTTTGGAAGAGATATATTTCCAAAGGAGTCCCCAGCCAAGCTGGGGTTTGGGAGGACTCATTTAGCAGCATGCTGATGACAGAGTTGAAAGGGAAATAGATCATCCCTGAAGCAGCCTGAAGGCAGTTTCAGCAGGAGAAAAGGCACATTAAGGATAGAAGGGAAAACAGCTGGAATTCAGAGAAATCTACAAAAGACAGATAAATCATATAGGGCTAGACAGATGGGGCTTGGAGCCCCAGGCAAAGCTTGACGTATGCAGGTACCTACTCTAAGCCTCAAGCTTAGTGCTTGGAACAAGAAGGCAGGGGGCGGAAACTTGAACCTATGGCAACCAAAAGCAAGTCATGCTAGGCACCTCTCAGCTGGAACTATTCCAGTTGTGCCAATGTCAAGGATGTTACCAGTGGGTTCCAAAAGTGACTGCCCAAGGACATACAGAAACACGTTAGTTATAATTCTGAAGTAGGCAGGAAGGGATGGAACAGACCTTCTCTGTGGCTTGTGGAGTTTTATAGAGCAAAACCATTCCCAGGAGATGAAATGGTCTTTTTTTTTTATCCCTGAAAATTGAGCAAGATAACAAACACAAAATTCTCCCTATTCAAACCTCCAGGTGATTGAGCTCAGATGGACTGAAGTCCGCGCCATGTTGGGATACGTATAATTTGGTATTTTTAGTTTCTATTCAAAGGTGGCCGAGGAGACCTTTTCGAAGAGGTGGGAAATGAGGCTGGTGAGAGCACCTGTGAATAGGAAATGTCACGGTGCTGAGAGACCTCGCAAATGAAACAGAGTGGAGCCGAGAGCTACTGCAGGCAATTTCATAAGGCTAAGGTCATCGAATTTCCCTCCCTGGGGCTTGAGTGTTGCAGCAGACCAAAGGCTCTGCAGCTCCTGCTTCCTGGGAGTCAGTCAAGGTCACAGGGCCCACAGGAGATAAAATGGAGATAGTCACTAAATCCTGAGAATGAGTAGCTTGGTCTGGGAATGTAATCTAGCAGTTCGGGAACATATCTACCACTCCCTTTACTCAAAATTAGAATAGCTATGATGTAAAGGACACTGTCTTTGAGGTCTCTCTACTTCCTCTTTCATCCCTTAATGCGGTGGTTCTCAACCTTCCTAATGCTGCGACCCTCATGTTGTGGTGACCCCAAACTGCANAACTATTTTCGTTGCTACTTCATAACTGTAAGTTTGCTACTGTCATTAATGGTAATGTAAATATTTTTGGAAATAGAAGTTTGTCAAAGGGGTCGCAACCCACAGGCTGGGAACCACTGCCTTAATGGGATTCACCCCTACCCAGGAGCCTGGGCTCCCATGTACAAAGGCTTCTATTTACTATTTACAGGGTTACATGCATAACCCCAGTGTATGCATGCTAAAGTGTAAGTGGGTCAGAATATTGCTTTTCTATCTCCAGAAGGGCCTCTGTTGCAGTTGTTAACATAAAAATCATGTAGACAGGATGTTTAGATAATAATGATGCTGAAGGGAAATGTCCCTCTCCCTTCAAATATCACGAGCCCTAGAGCTGAGCACTCTGCGATGCCAGCGAGAATCTTAATTTCTGTTCTTACTTAGGGCATCATAGCATCTTGAACAAGTTGCTTCACTTCTCATGTCTTTATTTTTTTTTTCTCATTTGAAGAGAAGGAAATTGGA
>LZPO01017444.1:2807-16728 GCA_001675575.1 Neotoma lepida
TAGGCCAACTAGAACTACATAGTAAGACCCTGTCTCAAAAAAAAGTAAGATCTATTTGAAAATATCAATATTATAACATTCCAGAAATTATATTTTTGTACCTATTTAAAATTAGAGTGAAAACANGTACTATTTATTTTGTTATCAATGTATGGTTGGGGGAATATGCCACAGAGTATATGTGGAGGTCAGAGAACAACTTCGTGGAATCAATTCTCTCTACCCACCTTTAGGGGGGTTCCAGGAGTTGATCTTAGTTGTCAGGCTTTGGTGGCAAAACCTTTTATTTGTAGAGTCATCTCGGCCGCCCTAAAATCAAACATTTTAGGTGTCAACTTAAAAACATGTGACATGGTACCTACTACCTACTTATTCCCAAATTTTCTGTAGTACATAAGCAAAATGTCTCAGAGACCGCTGCTCTAGGGCAGAGGTTCTCTGTCTCGGGGATTTAAGAATACCCTGGGGGAACTTGTGAAAGCAGCGGATTTTCAGACTCAGGCCCCAGAGATTCTCACTGGAGACTGTGTAGCTTTAACAAGTGTTCCCTAGTGATTCTGACATGAATCCGTGGACCTGTCTTCAGGAAAAACCGCCTCAAATTTTCTTCTTCAATCCCAATGAATCAGCAGAAAGGCAACGTAACTTTGGTAAGGTTTTGTTTTGTTTTTTTCTGGGCCATCTGTAGAAGTGCTGCCTCTGAGTTTTATATTCTGTCACATTTTCGCCCTTCACTTAGATGCCCTCAGAGTTCTGCTGCAGAGGAGGAAGCCATTCCAGCATTTGTAAAGAAAATTATTCAGGACACAATCCCATGGTGAACTCTCCCTGGCCATCACTGCTGCCCGTAGATGGCCATGCATCACACATTTCTTTCTGAATAAGTGAGGAAATGTTTTTGTTGGGTGGAGGAACACTGGACAGATTAGTGTGCCATATTTGTTTTTATTTCCTTCTGTTTCAATAGGGAGCTCAGAGGCAATTTTGAATATTTCAGCCCTAACTCCTGCTTAGGACCTAATTTCTTGCTCTTGATTTTTTTAAATTAGTTTCTTAAATTAGTTTTTTCATGTTTTCNTAAACCACCTGCTCCTTTGTAAGTAAGTATAGAGAAAAATAAATTTACCTCTGTGTATATTTTTAAATATGTGAATACATAGATTAGACCAAAAGGTTCTTTGGTTTTGTTTTGTTTATTTCTGGCTTTTTGTTGTTGTTGTTGTTGTTGTTGTTGTTGTTGTTGTTGTTGTTGATGGTGTAGTGATAGTAGTGGTGGTGGTTTACTCATATGTGCCTGGAAAGAAACTTTGCTTCTAGAAGGCTGGACTGATGAACTTTAGTATAATGTTTTGGGGCACTCCACTGTAAGGCACATTGGGACTTCAGGACCACAGTCAGGTTGAGGGAAGTAAGAGATAAAATGTATTTGAGGAGATGGAAGTTAGGTGCCCACAAGGAACTGTACAACTCTAGTAAACAGCAAATGGAAGAAGAAAGTGCAGTCTCTCAAGATGGAGTAGTTCAGTCAGTCAGTAAGAGTCTATAGGTACACAGATNCACCTGGAAAAAAATCTAGAAGATTCTTAACAGGATGGTAACTATGATGGTGCCAGTATTTCTCCAAATACATTTTAGATCTTTTAAGAATCCTTGACAACATTTTTTTTTTGTAAAAGATAAAGCCTAGAAATGAACTCAAGAATCATTTATTTGTCCTACAGTTTTTATTGTTTTTTTTCTTTGACAATTTCATTCATGTATATAATGTGTTCTGATTACTCTCTCCCCCACATCTTGCATTTTTTTTANAATAGACTTGCCTAGCCTTAAGTTTATACAGAAAAATGAGACAAAAAAAATTGTTTTTAGGATTTGCCAGGTTTAGCTCGGAGTCCTGCAAATGATGGTAGTCTCCTTGTGTTAATAGCAAAGGCTGCTCTTCATAGTCAGCAGGGCACCTTAGGANCAAGGCTTGGCAAGGGAAAGGGGTGAAGACAGTTCTCACTTGCTCTTTAATGAGAATGTCCTTATCAGTGACACAGCTACATAACCACATACAGGTTAAACACCTTCAGTGTGAGAAGGTAGGATGTGATGTAACATGGAGATCTCGCAGAAGACAGCAGAGGCCTGGTCTACAGTGAGCTATGAGGATGGAGCTTCAGCTCTGCTGAAAATACGACTCAGTCTTGTTGATACTTAGTCATTTTNAAGAGGAGATAGAAATCTAGATATTTTGTGTGACCTCCTGACTCTTTTGTTTTGGTTTGGTTTGGTTTTTTTGAAACAGGGTTTCTCTGTGTAGCCTTGTCTGTCCTGGAACTCTGTCTGTAAACCAGGCTGGCCTCAAACTCAGAGATCCACCTGACTCTGCCTCCCCAAGTGCTGGGATTAAAGGTGTGGGCCACTGGCAGAAGCCTTGTGACTTCTTTGGGGAACAAGGCCTGAGAAGAGCAAGAATGGCTTTCCTTGTGGCAAAGCCCTGGAGACCCTGACCCACTTGGCAGAGACCTGTGGACAGTTTGCTGCATGATTCCGGGCGTGACCCCGGGAGCATGTGTGCTCCCTGCTCTCCTTGTTTTCACCATGCTAGCCATACTGCCAGCCTGAATGAGTCACAGTAGGTCATGAAGTTTAATATTATGTATTTGCATAACTGTTCTGGAAAGAATGATTTTAATCACAATTGTCTTTGAGAGTTATTATTAAATAATGGTACCAAGAGTTAATGGGAACAGTCTAGGAACAAGGAATGAAGTAGAATCATAGAAACCTCCCTCATTTTTCTGTTTCCCTCATAGAAAAGTTCCCTCATTTCTAATAACTGTGCCAATACCCCTAACAAGTTAAGGAAGAAGAACATGAGAACAAGGGATAAACAATGCCAGCTACTGAGAGTAAGTGTCCAGGTTATATTGCTTATAGGATAAAAGGAAAAACCTGGTATACTCCCAGAGGAGATGAAGTAGTACAAAAGTGGAATGAATTGATCCAGCTTTCGCTGGTGAGTTGATTGTGAGAACCCAGACCCTACCAGATGTAAATATTAACCATTAGAGACAAAACTGTCTCTCACCCTGCATGACTTTGTAATTGCAAATGCTGCCAGCTGGGCACACTGTTCTACCTGTAGGGGTGCCTAGTTAGAAAACTTCCTTTGTAGCTTGCAAGATGGCTTATGCTTCTAACATAGATAATGGCTACTGATGGAAAAGTTGGGGTAATTACCGTAACCATTTTTAGAAACTTCAGGAAGCAAAACTGATTGTAGAACAGTTCATGCAAACCATTGAAACTGCATAAATAAAAACAGCCCAGGCTATCCAGGGCCACTTGTTTGAACAACAGGTGGTCACAATTTCTTCATAGTGCCAACTTCACATATCCATCCCAGGTCATTGAACCTGTCTGGAGCAAGGCCACCATCGCCCAGCAGATGTCTGACTTTTAAGTACTGTATGAAGCAACTGTTTCTTTGAGGGCTACATTTGACCTGCAGCCTGCATATTTGGGAAAGTCAATTCAATGACATCAGGTTTTGTTTTGTTTTGTTTTTCCTGTACCAAGATTTTCTTTTGCACTGAAATAGTTTTCAAAAGACGCATTTACACGTAGATAGTTAAACTGCATTTTGCTTAAAATATATGAAATACCAACTTGATATCATTTCTCAGTTTGATAGATTTAGACTCAGTGTGTCAAGTGAATGGTAAGTAACCCTTCCAAACCAAACCAGACCCAAAGCAACATGTATTTTCGATACCTGTATTTAGCCACTTTTCGCTGTTGTGATCAGAATACATGCCAGGACAATTTAAAGGAGGGAAAGTTTAATTTGACTCCTATTTTCACAGAGATTTCAGCCTATCATGGAAAGGGAGGTCATTGCAGAACGGCTCAGCTCATAGAGGTGAGTGGCAGTGGTTCACAGGACAGCAGACAGAAGACAGAGAAAGTGACCTGCTTCTTCCACCCAGACTCCAGCCTTGAAAAGCTCCCCAGTTTTCAAAATAGTGCCTAAGCTGGGGAGTAAGTGCCATAAGCCCATGGGGGACATTGCAGATTCAAAGCATAGTAATATCCCTTGTTAGGCATTACAGGGAGACCGCAGACTAAGCATGCATTAAGAAGATAAAATGTAACATTTGTCAAGGCTTAAAGATATATAATGGATCTCAAATTCAACAATCTAGTCATATTACAATGAATGAAATAAAATGTAGGCTCAGTAGTTGAAACAGCAAAGAATTCTCTAAATTTGTTTTAGCTGTGTCTTTGTGTTCATATGCCACTTCAACAGAAATGATTGGCTAGTCTGGAGTTTTTTGCTACTAGTTTTATTTTTAATTTAGTAATAACCATCTGTAATTTTCTAAAAAAATAGATAATTATGTGCCTGTATATTGCTTCAACATCAAATGCTAAAAGAAAGCTGACATTTGTCATCATAAGACTTTCTTCTGTATTATCAGCATTTTCCTGGATGTTTTCATTTGCATTTTCAAATAAATAATTAAGGTACTATAAACAATAATTAGGACTATACATAGAAGCAATGTCAGGGCAGAGCTTTTATTTTTTAACAGCTTTATAGTTCTGATAACAAATTCAAGAATCTTCTGGGTTTATACACTGCTTTTTTACACATGTGCACACACATACACCAGTTATTCAATCTTGTTTAAGACACTAAGTCATACTTGCTTTACAATTTAGTTTAGGTGCATTATGGCAAACTGTAANTATTATTTAAAAAGCTATCAAAACATTATTTATGAATTANAGAACATTTTAAGTAAATGAAATTTTACTACTTGGGTACATACATTATAAACCTAATCTATAAACTAAGCAGCNTTTACTAATAAATAAACTAAAGCACATTTCATAGTAACATATCATGATAATAAAAGATCTGAATTAGAATAGAAACTCTAAATTTTGTAATTCATTAAGAACTATTTACTCCTGTGTCCAGATGGTCACAAAGCTTGATTTAANGGGTTTATGTTAATTAAAATTTCTTTGGAAATTATGATATAGATAAACATTTAAAAATATGTCTGTCCTGTCTGTGGTTAAGAGCACTTGTTGTTCTTGCAGAGGACCCGGGTTTGATTCCCAGCACCTACATGGTGGCTTATATAATTGTCTATAGTTCCAGTCCCAGGGGATCTGATGCCCTCTTCTGGCCTCCACAGGCACTAGCCACACACATGGTGCTCAGACATGCATGCAGATAGAACACTTAACACACATAAAAGAAAATAAAGTCTGCCCTAGAAACAGAGGTATTTTAAAAGNTTAAATATGTTAATAGCTATGCTGAGAAGTTTCCTGTGAACCCTTTCTTGATCCCATGATGCATGAGATCCTAAGAGACAGATGCATTCTTTTCTCTTGTTCACTGAACAGACTCGCTGGTCATTAAATCAAATTGGAGTTGGGAGTTGAAAGCATCAGCCTTTTTTTCAGCTGAAAATTTTTCACGTGTCATGAATAACAGTCATTAATGCACAGCCTTGCTACTTCATTTCACTTTCTTATTGTCTAGTCCCAGAGTTAGACTTACAGCTGGTTTGAGCCAGTTGTAGAAGTTCAGGCTCTCTTTTCCAGTGGTAAAGAGGTCTAAGGATATATATCTGATTCCGTGCTGGTTAATGAAACAGGAAGGGAAGACCATTGGTGTTCCTGGGCAAGATTTTCCTCTCTAATAAAAAGGGAAGGAAAAACAAAAGGAAAAAGAAAGAAACCTAAAGAGAACATACATTTACTCTTTACTTTCTTTCCTAATTTGGATACTGTCCTAAAAGTACAGAAAACATGGCGCTACAGTAGCCATTTGGAAACAANGAGATAGGAAGCCAAAAGAATCACAAAGAAACCAACCAAACACCTTGAGATGAAGCAACTTTGAGATTCTGAAACAACCTTTGAACCACTAGATCCAGGCTTCTTATGACATAATTAGATGCTATTGTTTAATCAGTGGCTAGTTGAATTTCTTTTTACTTGTAGCTAAATGTATTCTACTTGCAATACCCTTTAACTGCATGGCCAGCATTGTGTCCGAGATGGCTCATACTGACTTGTAAAATAATTACACCCCCACACACACACACAGTTCCATAACCAGTGACATCAAGTTGGTAACATTACATGATCTATGGTGGGAGTTGTTATGTTATGGAACTGGACCAAAAGTACAAATTTGCGTTTGGTTTTGTTTCCTCAGAGAGCAGGTTGTTAATCGTTTATCAGCCCCATATTGCTATGGAAAATATAGTAACAACTACTTTGCTACATATAACTGTTTTTAAAATCGCATCTATGAGGGACTGGAGAGATGGCTCAATGGTTATTGACACTGGCTGCTCTCTCAGTGGCTCTGGGTTAAGTTCCCAGAACCCACACAGCAGCTTACCACAGTCTATAACTCCAGCTCCAGGACTCCAAAGCTGTCTTCTGACCTCATCGGACACTGCATGCACACGGTCATTATTTTGTGTGCACACGTGTATGCGTGGGTATGTGCTGTTGNACACACGTGGAGATCAGAGGACAACTTGCAGGAGTTGGNTCTCTCCCTTCTACCATGAGAGTCCTGGTAAGAAAATTCAGGTCATCAGGCTTGACAGTCACTGCCTCTACCTGCTGAGCCATCTTACCAGTTCCCTATTAGCCTTTAAAGTGATTTTTAAATTAAAATTTTTTTTGAAAATTTCATGTATGATTATTCTGTATTTACAAATAACAAAAGGGTAATGAGTGTGTCAAAACATTTTAAGTTACAGTATTTTAGAAATGAAAGAGACTAGTAAATTTAAGGGAAGCAAAATAAAGTCTCAAATTATTTTAAAACTAACCCAATATTATATGTAACTAATTAATAGCAGAGTCAAGTTTATAATTTGACTCTTACTTTCAAAAACTTTTTGTGGTGGGTTGAAATTCAGGGCCCCATATATGTTAGGCAAGCAGCCTATAGTTAGCTGTTCTATTAGCCACTACAATTTGATTCTTTATTCCCATTTTAGTGAACTTACCAGTATACTACAGAACACTATATAATTTATATAACAGGGATAATAACAATAATTCATTGCTTGCCATATCTAGCCTCAAATTAAAATAGTAAGTTGGGGATGCATGATTTTCTATAAATGTATCAGCTTAGTTTTTATAATGCATATNATCTGCGTTTAATTAGATATTCCAAAATTTGGTCTATTCAGCAAAGATGCAGCCCTTGAAGAAGGCTGACATATGGGAAGTGTGAACGTGAGATTACAAGCTGCCAACAATCTNTAATCATCATTATTCACACTAAGTCCTGATGAGTAACCAGATGATCAGGATGAGCTTTGACTGCCCATGTGCATCAAGGGTCCTCTCACAGAAGGAATGAGCTGCCCACAGTCCTTCTCCAATGGCCAAAGAATTGTCAGCCCAAGTCTGAGATCTTCTGCTCAAGTAAAGATCGTCAGACAGTCTTGAAAGATAGAAATTGCATTGTGAGTTGAAATGAATTCCTTAAAGAATAGTGGCTGAACTCTTGAGACAATATAAGGCTGACAACTCAAGTTTGAAACAGTTGGCCACATCTGCCAGCACAGATCAGATATTGAAAATACTCAAAATTTGTCAAAACTTCCCAGTGCTGGTGAAAGTTAAAACTGGAACATTTCTGGAAAGTAGTTAGGTGATATATTACATATCAAAAACCTTAAAAATAAATGTGTTGCAAAATTTTGATATGTTAACTGTGGGAGAATATGAATAAAATAATTTACTGTATTTCTATTTGAGGAGACAGTTCAATTTGCAAAATGTAAAGAAATGGCCGTGTATATGCGCATACACACACACACACATACACACACACACATACGGTGACACACACACACACACACACCCCAAAAAACAAAGTTTTCTTTTAAAATTTTAGTTATTTTGCGTGTATGTGGTGTATGTTGTTTGTAGTGTATGCATGTGTACACGCTCATGTGGGTGTGTATATTAGTATATTCAGGGGCACATGGATGTGGAGGCCAGAGATCAATGTCAGTTTCTCCCCAATTGCTCTCTACCTTACTTGTCCAGACAAGGTCTCTCACTGAATCCTACACTCAGTGATGCTAGGCCTGCTGGCCAGAGAGCTCCAGGGATCTGCTCCTCTCAGCCTTCCCAGGGCTGGGGTTATAGACAGGTACCACTCAGGGTGGCTTTTTTTATGTGAGCGACAGAGATACAAACTCAGGTCCTCTTGCTTGCCTGAATGGCAGGCACTTTACTAATTGACCCATATTACCAGCCCACTTGGAATTCATCTCAGATATTGTAATCTTGGTGACTAATTTTACAGAAGTTTGATAGATGTAAAGATTAATGAGCATTAATTATAGATTTGTGAAAATTGGAAACAACTTAAATGTCTAAGAACTGGGGGATAAATGAATAAATTGTGATGTATCCAGGCAATGACATTTAATGGAGCCATTAGAATAATGTTTTAGAGATGTTTGAGAAAATGCTAAAAATACAATGTCAAGTAAAAAATAATATGAGATGTTAGACTCTATTTGTGTGTGTTTGGAAGTCTGAAAAATGCATTAAAATCAATTTTTTTTTAAAAAAGTAAGTATGTCATTTCTCCATTTTTTTTCTGAAATTTTCAAGTTTCTCTAATGAGCATGTGTAAACCTGGAAAATAAAATAATTTGTTGTTATAAAATCAGATTGTACTAATTTTAAAAGTAGAAAGTATAGTGAGTAAGCTTTTCAAACATGCTACTAAAGGGAGTCCCATGATCACTAAGTGAGCATTTATGGCTTGTGTAATGGCAGAATGGGCCACAAGTTCAGTATTGTGAAATTGTTTTTAAAATTAAGAATCTTAAAAATTGAAAAGACAATGTAGTATAAAAGAAAGAAGATGNGGAAACACATTTATTAAAGGTAATATGAAATTAAAAACAAAACTCTTCAAGTCAAGTCACTTGGAAAAAATTCTGACAACAAACAACAACTGTCTCAATTAGCATTAAAATCGAAAAGAAACCTATGCTCCCTCTTCACAGCCCCATGAAACAAGTGGACTGAGTGACAGTCCTATCAAAGAGGTGGGGGAAGAAGAGAGACCTGGATGGCTGTGGGGTAATGTTTTGCAAGAGTTAGGAATTCAGAAGGGGCTGGAGAAATGGCTCAGCTGTTAAGAGTGCTTGCGTACATCATGAAGGTGGGAGTTTGGATCCTACCATCTCTGATGCCCTCTTCAGGCCTCCATCTCTCTCTCTCTCTCTCTCTCTCTCTCTCTCTCTCTCTCTCTCTCTCTCTCTCTCTCTCTCTCCTCTCTCTCTCTCACACACAGAGTCTTTTAAAAAATCAAATAGAGTTGAAGTGTTTCAGGAATAGCTGCTCTTCTGGAGACAGTGCTGGGAGAAGGACTCAAACATTTAATGTTCTGTATTCAGAGTGCATTCTTTTCTTGAGTTGTTATCAAGAATCCCNAAGAATAAAGATGAAGAGAGTACCAATGATTACTTTGTGACTCCCAAGCCGTGTGTCTTTGAATATGAGAATGGGCGAAGTGAGGCTTAACCCAAATTATCTGATTTATAGCATGATCTCCAAACTTAATACCTTGGTTGCCCCAGATAGGTAGTTATGTAGCTTTAGAAATCTGGACNCTATTGTCTTATGACTTTAAAAACCCTTGTCTAGACTAGTGGTTGTCAATGTTTTTCTCCCTCTGACTATACCTGGGGCAGATGACATTCTCCTCTGCATATACCCATGGTNTATGTAGTATTGAGATATCTCTTAATTCTTTCTCACCAAGTTAAGAAATTAATACTAGTGAATGTAGTGTTTGTTATAAAGAAACCTTCACTGCACTTCAATCTGCTTTTGAAAATGATGATTCATTCATAAATTTCATCTCTTTAACAGGTTCATCTTTGGNCAGGACAACTAAGGCAATTTCCCTGAAGCTCAGACTAAGCGGCAGGACTGTGTAGGTGTTATACCTTATTCTTTCTGTCTAAATGTAATTAAAACCACTTTCAAGATTTCTGTCTATAATGATTTCCAAGGCAGTTGACAGTGCAGTCTCCTTTCAAGCAANATTATTTTGGAGAGGTGAGGGCTGAGGAGCCTGAGGCCCACAGTTGTCTGCGTATGGCCTTGTACTTTAACTTTTCTCCAGATCAAATTACAAATAGTATCATTTGCCAGAGGCTGTATTTTCATTTAAAATGGGCTCCTTTGCTTTGAAATCACAGTCAGATGAAAGAACAATGCCTGGTAACCTTTATTCCTTTGTCGATAAATTATTTAAGCATTCACAATAGATNGGCTCTGTTCTAGCTCNAGGAATTTAGCAGTGCCAAAGGGAGACCTACAAGATTGACCTCTGTGCTGGAGAAGAGAATAGTGGTAGAGCACTTGTCTAGCATGGGTGAGGCCTTAGGGTTCAATCTGATCTCTGCAGAAAACAAATACAAAACCAAAAACAGAAACAAAGCCTTTCAAAGAAATTATAACAGCGAAGACTGATCTCTCCTTTCCTTCCAGTGGGTGGAGACAGCTATAAGACAAGAAGCAAAACGGAAATATTGTCTGATTTGTTCCCTCGTTTCATTCATTCATTTATGTGGGTGGTTTTCCTGTCCCGCAGCCGCTCTTAATAAACACACTGAGGCTTATA
Source organism: Neotoma lepida (assembly GCA_001675575.1). Lineage (NCBI taxonomy): Eukaryota > Metazoa > Chordata > Mammalia > Rodentia > Cricetidae > Neotoma > Neotoma lepida. The sequence goes on from LZPO01017444.1 coordinate 13,516, forward strand.
TTAATTATAAATGCTTGATCAATAGCTCAGGCTTATTACTAACTAGCTCTTACATTTTAAGTTAACCCATACTCCTCATTTATGCTCTGCCACATGGCGGTACCTTTATTAGCATGGCACGTTCATCTCCTGCTCTCTCTGCTTCTGGCTATTCTACTGANGCTACCCTTCTTCCTCCCATCATTCTCAGTTTGGCTGTCCCACCTATACTTCCTGCCTGGCTACCAACCAGTCAGTTCTTTATTAAACAATGAGAGTAATATATATTCACAGCATACAGAAGGATTATTCCACAGCACATTACTTACCTAACATGTACTGAAAANAACTAATATATCCCAAGTATTCTAAATATCTTCACATGAATTATCCCTTTAAATTTAACCCCAAGTAAAAGTATATTCTGATTGCTGGTTTTTTTTTTCTTTTACAAATCCATAAATAGTGTAATTCACTGTAACAGTCAAAAGTTAGGAAGGAATCAACATATCCAATATAAGAAACTTACTATATTAATTATAAGAATTCAACTTAAAATGACAAATTAAATAGTTAGTATAAGGACTTCTGTGTACTGATATGGAACACTACCTAAGACAAAGCATTGTGTTTTTTTTTTAATTTTCTACACTTTATTATAAAAAACAAAAACTTGCAAGTAGGGCATGGTGATGCAGACCTGTGATTGTGGCACACAGGAGGCAGAGGCAGACAGATCTCTATAAGTCAAGATCAGTCTGGTCTACAGACAGAGTTTGAGGACAGCCAAGGCTACATAGACATTGTCTCAAAAACAACCCTAAAATAAAATAAAATAAACCCTTGCAAATAATTAAAAATGCCACACACCAAAAATAACTAGATTCAAAGTTTCTACAACTCAATGAACAATACAATTAAAATAGGCATGGGGCTTCACATTCGGTTTTATAGTTTCAACACTGAATATATTTTATGTACTTATCTATCACCAAAACCAAAAAATTCATGACAAAATCATAACTAGTAAAATAATTAGCTTTATTTCTTCTCTCATAATGTATCCATTGCCTGCATTCAGTCCTTCCTCATCATCTTATTCTTAGCCTTTCTTGTTCTCTTTTCTTCATGCTATACTATACCCATATATATTTATTTAGATATATACACATATTATTGGCTAGATTTCATATATGAGGGAGAACATGCAGTTTCTTTTCTTTCTTTGATTTATGACCTCACTTACATTCTAAATGTATCAATTTTTCCGCAAATTTACCTTCATTTTCTTTATATGAAGCAGCATTCTTCATATGAGCAGCACTCTATTATATATATTGAATTTTCATTATCCATCTATTGATGGACACCTCGGTTGATTCCAATTCTCTATAGTTGGCAAAGCAGCAATAAACGTGGGGGTGCAGATATCTCTATAGTGGGTTATGTCACTCTCTGGGTATATATACCCAAGGACTGCATGAGAATAAAGTTTCTGTACAGCAAAGGAAGCAGTCATGAGAACACACAGACAGCCCACAAAATGGGAGAAAGTCTTTATCAGCTACACTTCAGGCAGGGGNTTGANATCCAGAATTTACAAAGAAATACAGAAATTAAATACCAACGAANTAAAACTGCCAATCAGTAAATAGGCAAATGGAATGAAAAAATAGTTTTTAAAAGAAGAAATACAAATGGCTAATAACCATTTTAAAAGATGTTCAATATCCCTAGCCATCAAGGAAATGAAAATCAAAACTACTTTGAGGTTTCAGCTCACCCCAGTCAGAATGGCCATCATCAATACATCTGACAACAAATGTTGGANAGGATGTGGAGAGAAAGGAACTCATTCACTGTTAGTGGGGGGTGAAAATTAATACAGCCATAATGGAAGTCGGTTCGGTGATCTCTCAAAAATTAAAACCAGAACTACCATATGACCCAGAGAAAGTGTTGGTATTAGAAGGGCAAAATTTGAAACAGCATTTAAAATCAGAGCTTTATGCTTTTACATATTTGTATTTTAAAAGTACATAAAAAGCTATATAAATAATTCAACTGATTGTTTCAGGAGAGCAGACTGGTGATTTAGAATGGGGAGGAACACATAGTTTTGTTGACANAGCCCTCTTTTTGTAAACCAAAATGTTAACCGCATACATAATTATTTTGAATTGAAATTCTCATTAATACTTTTTTTCATNAAAGGTTTAGTCTTCTAGGAGCTTGGTTGGGTTATGATTGGCTTACCCAAATACAAGGAAATTTAACTTCTNTGTTCTTAATTTAGGAACAAAGGCAGGTAAGGCTCATGTTAAAGAAAAATATATTTAGTTTTACGATTATAGGTAAGTGCAGAGATCAGGAGGAAGGACAGGTGGACCCCTGAGTCGGAGCTGAGGAGCCCAAGGTGAAGGAGAAGATTTAGGAAAGATGGTAATATCTCTTTTCTTTGTATGCTTAAGTACAATTAATATTTGTTCAAATCATGCAGGATTGTCTAAAGGTGTTAGAAATGAGAGTGCAAAGCAGGCTATCGGAACAAGGTAAAATCCATTTCTGGGGTTTATAATATGGTTTGATCATCCTGGCTGGATGAAGAAGCAAGAGGAAATGTGGTCCAGAATACCAATTGCTCAGTTCCTGCACATCACCAGTTGGAAGACACATCCCCCAAATCTGCTGATTTGGAAAATCCTTACTTTTGCAAGGACTGAATTCCCTTGCTTGCTATTTATCANCATTCTGCTGACAAGTATTGTTCCTTCTCTGTGCTAAGATCCCCTCCTCACCTTTTTTTCTTCCTTATTAAACTATCTATTCTTTTAAAAAACAAAAAACAGCTCAGTAGCCCAACTATTTAAAAATCTCTTTTTATCTCATTTGTCATTTATTAATGGGCTTATTTTCTCTCCAGTGTTTCCTGCACCTCAGACATATGAGAGGAAACTTTGGGTCCCTGGGGCTGTTATTACATCACCAGTTCTTTTTACTGGCTTAAAAAAGTCAGACTCAAGCTTCAGTAATTCTATATACCACCATGCCCAGTCCTACTTCTGCACCTATTTTTTTTCCCTTCCAAATGTAGTGCTCTGAATNATCCCTAGTAACTCCAGCCAGATGAATATTTGTTTTGAGGAAATTATTAGATGAGTTATAATTTTGTTTCGTGGCTATTTGAGCATAATCTGGTCCTTTGTCAAGCTAACAATTCCTTATATATGAGAG
>LZPO01017444.1:24486-37139 GCA_001675575.1 Neotoma lepida
AGAAAGGAGGTGGAGGGAGGGAACAGGATGAGAGGAGGGTGGGGAAATGGTTGGTATGTAAAATAAATAAAAAATTTTTAATAAAAAGAAAAAATCTGAAAATGGGTAACACTTCTGCATGTTTATTTCGTGTCAGGTAGCAATCTAAGCATCTTCCATGTATCATCTCACTTTAATCCTAATCCTAGATAAGAAANGCTAAACAAGTTTCCCAAGGTCCCACAGGTGATATATGGAAGAGCTCAGAGCTTTTCATGCTTTTAATACATATGCATTACTGCCTTGCATCCAGCAACTGCACTGTTTGAGCCGACATTCCAGGAATGTAACAGAATAAAAGCTTATGGAGCACATGGTATCTTTCTAAAATATCTTATTTTTGAAGAGTTTTAATTCTCTACCAATGTCCCATTTTCTTTTGCCAGTGGAAATGGTGGTTATAACTTTAAGAATTTTACTATTTGCCATTACTCATGTACAAGTAATCTTATAAATAGTTCTATGTCAATTACAAGAAACAGTGTTAGATACATGTGCATAGCTCTGATAAAAACTTGGCAGGATGGTTTATTTTGGCCCAAAGTTTAAAGAGTTACGTTCATGATCATTGATTCTGTTCTTATACTGGAAAGCATGCCATGGGAATATGTGAAGGAAGAACTGTTCACTTCATGACAGATACAAAGGGGAAGTGAGGAAGGAGGGATAGACAGATAGACAGACAGACTGGCTGACTGACTGGTAAGAGAATGGATGTGCCAGAGACAAGATATCACAAAGAACCTACTTCTGGCCAGGTCTCACTTCCCAACATTTCTAGNACCTCCCCNAATAGTACAGCCANCCAGGCCCAAGTTTTCAACACACAAGCATAGAGAGTATTTTATAATCAAATCATAACATTTGACTCCTGGCTCCCAAAGGCTCATTTTCATCCTGTAACACAAAATGAACTTAGTCCATCTCCAAGCATATCAAAAGTCTTCACAGCCTTCCTCAAAAACCCAAGTTCAAAGTCTAAGACTCATCAAGTTAACTCTTAGCTGTGGGATGTAATAATAAAAAAATTACATATCTATATTATACAATTACACAGACTAAATATTCCCATTCCAAAGGAGTAGAGTGGGAGGAAAGAAAGGTCAGANAAAAGCAAGACTGAAATTCAGTAAGACGTGTCCAGTAGCTAGGGCATGTGTTGGCATGATGTGTGTGCTCCAACACCTTTGAACTGCCCCACCCCATGGCCTTGCAATTTGCAGCCCAGGTGGCCTNTTTTNAGGCCTGGCTCTGCTACCTTCAGTGTTCACCAGCAGACATTTCTGGCCCTGGCACCTCTAACATCCCTATAGCTTCACTTCACCCTCACCTTTCTTTGAAATCTTGAAGGAGTCTTCAAGACCCTGCGAGTCTTGCATCCTGCATGCCTGCTTGAGAAATCAACACTATATGGAGAGGTCAAGGTCTGTCACCAGCTTGAGCAGTAGTAGCCAGCCACACTCACCCACCCAAGACTGCATCTGTAGTGGTCTCTGAAGGCCTGGGTGACTGAGCTTGGGGACACGCTTCCTTAGGCAGTACTGTGTGTTTAGAGCACCCTGGAGCTTCCTTCCTTCCTTCCTTCCTTCCTTCCTTCCTTCCTTCCTTCCTTCCTTCCTTCCTTCCTTCCTTCTTTTCTTTCTTATTTATTTATTTGTCTATTTATCTATTTATTTATTTGTAATGGCACTGGTTTCTTTAATGATCTCATCCTCTTGGCCCATAACTTTCAACTCACTCATTCTGGTCACATCGTTCAGTTTTCAACTCTTTCTGCTCTTTTTAACACCCTCCCCCCACAATTTCTCACTATAAACTTGACTAAAAGTAGCCATAATTACTGTGCTAAAGGAACATAGCAATAAAATGANTCCTAACGTCCTATTCCTATACCCATAGATTAGAGCATTGCTCAGCCCTCATTGGAGAAGCTTCTTCTTGCAATAGATAATAATTAACACNACTGGTGACTGCAGAGAGTAAGAGACTTTGGAGCATTCAGTCCTAAATAGGACGTCTTCCTTAAGTCCTGCCCCTTAAGGTTCAGTATCTATGCAGAAAAGGAGACAGAAAGATTGTAAGAGCCAGAGGTGATGGATGGCTCCAAGGAGACACCATCTTCCAGACACAACAGGACTGATGCACATATGAACTCACATATGAACTCACACAGGTTTGACACAAGACCTGCACAGCTTCAAACTAGAAAAATCCCACCACTGGAAATGGGAGGTGGATACAAAGTCCCACTCCTAATCCAGAAGATGTTTGTAATTGATACCTGTGGGGAAAAAGGAAATCCATTTTCTCCAGTGGAGTGTCACNAGGCATATCAACCATACTTCAGGGAAGGCCCCCACACCCAGGAGTTGGCCAACATCAAACAGACTCCATAAGTTTCTTGTGTGCTATTTTTTTGTTGTTGCTTTGTATTTTTATATCTTTTTTAAATTTGTTTTATTTATTTATATATTTATTTATTTATTTATTTTGCTTTTGAGAGAGAAAGAATGTGAAGTTGTGTGGGGTAAGGAGGCAGGGACAGAATATGATAAGGATACATTGTACATAAATTTTAATAAAAAATAAANTTTTAGAAGAAAAGAAAAACCTCTACCTGAATCCTCTGCCATCTTTAAATTTACTCAAATTAATTAGTCCCTTGCTTTAAAATTCAGCCATACTGAAAGTCTAAGGACACAGGCAAAATATAAGTTATTTGTTAGAGTATAATATAATTCATGGTAGTCCAGCTCACAACAGGCTTTCATTTCCTCCTGGAACCTTCATTTCCACCCAGAACCTAACTGTATGCGTTTCCTTCAGCCTCTGGTCAAGAGTATCTACCACAATTGTGCATTAAGTTCTGCTTACAGCATTATAGACTTTCTGAAGCCTGCATTTTCAAGCATTTCCAAATTCCTCCTACAACCTATTCTAAATGCTCTGATAGTCAAACCATAACCACATGGTCAGGAATAGTCCCAGCAGTGACCTCCCTTCTCTGACACCAATTTTCTTTATTAGTTAGATTTTTTTTTTATCTCTGTGACCAAAATAGCTTATATCATAAATTGAAGAAAGATTCATTTTGGCTTATGGTTTTAGAGATTTTAGTCCATAATCCTTGGCTCTGTTGATTCTGGGTCAATGGTGAGGCAGGTTATTACAGTATTGAAGGCACATGGCAGAAGCTACTCACCTAATGACAGACAGGAAGTAGAGATGGAGGGAGGGATGCAGGGNGTGTGGACAAGATGCCACCAAGGACCCACAACCAATGATCTTTCTTTCAGCTAAATCCCACTTCCTGTTTCCAGGACCTCCCAAAATAGTGCAAACAGTTCACAATAAAGCAGTAAACACATGAGCTTGTAGAAGGCATGTGATATTCAAACCAAAACATGTACTATGTCGTACTGGGTGGTTTTGTGTGTCAACTTGACACAAGCTATAGAGTCATGATTGGAAGGAGCCTCAGCTGAGGAAATGCCTCCATGAGATCCATTTTCTCATTTAGTGGTCAGTGGGNGAGGGCCCAGTCCATAGTGGGTGGTGCCATGCCTGGGCAGGAGGTCCTGGGTTCTAGAAGAAGGTAGGCTGAGCAAGCCATGGGAGGCATGCCAGTAAGCAGCTCCCCTCCATGGCCTCTATATCAGCTCCTGCTTCCTGGATCCTGCCCTGTTTGAGTTCTTGTCCTGACTTCCTTCAGTGATGAACAACAGTGATGAAGTNTAAGCCAAATAAACCCTTTCCTCCCCAACTTGCTTTTTGGTCGTGGTGTTTTGTCACAGCAATAGAAACCCTAACTAAGAAGTATGTCAACTGTTGTTACAGCTTAGTTATGAAAATCTGATGGTGAAAGTAAACAATTCATCAGATTATTCTTAATCAGAATATTGACAAATTAGCATTGTATAAGTGCATTATATACTCATTAACCTGAAAGTCAATCAAGGATACACAGATACAATAGGGAAGATTGTGGTAACTGTACTTTCTAGGGGAAATGTTGGACAGATTGTTTGGTGAGTTTTTTTTGGGGGGGGGTTGTTTTGTTTTGTTTTTTTCAGAGATCCACCTGCTCCTGCCTCCCAAGTGCTGGGATTAAAGGCATGCACCACCACTGCCTGGTTTTGGACAGGTTTTGATTTTCACATAGCTTATAAAAACTTTTATAATAAATAAATACCTGGCTGTGCCCAAGTAAACATATTCTTCATAATACATGCACTTTCAACCTGTTTCTTTCCTTATATGGATGAAGATACACATTGATATTGAAAGCATTCTTTAAATATGTTGACTAAATGAGGGTTGTGCAGAAATCAAATTGAACACTTTTTGCCACTATTATTACTATTTTCCCTCTCCTTCAAATATCTTAGCTTCTTTAAAAATTTATTTGAATTTGATTTCANTTTTATGTATATGGATGTTTTGCCTGAATGTCTGCATGTGTACCACGTACATGTCTTGAGCCCATGGAGGCCAGAAAAGGGCACCAGGTCCCATAGAACTGAGNTTATAGACAGTTGTAAGTGACNATGTGGGTGCTGGGAACTGAATCTGGGTCCACTGCACTGATCAGCAAGTTTTCATAACCACNGAGTCATCTCTTCAGTCCCTCCTTTAAAATTTTAATGAGCAGTACAGCATGGTGATTAAATGCATGGTTCTGTAGCCAGACTACCCAGGTTCCAGTTCCCCCTCTACCATTTACAAGCTATTTGACCCGAGCAGCTTCTCTGAATTTTATTCTTCTGTTATTATCATTTCTTTAACACTTTGTCCCCTTTTTATCCAGAATGGCTTTTTAAAGTATAATATTAATCATCCCCTTACTTCCACCCTACTAGTGGCATCTGGTGACATGTAGAATAAAAGCCAAACTTCTTCATCTGACTTTCANAGTCNTACACATGGGTTTCAATGTCCCCCAAATTCAGGTTTACCTGGACCTCAGCATATAACCTTATTTGGAAATAGGATTTTACAAATATAATAAGGCATATCAGATTAAGATATATCCTAAATCAAATGGCAGGTATCCTTATAAAAAGAGGAAAGGATGTTGGGTATGATGGCACACACTTACAATCCCAGCATTTGGAAGGTGGAGGCAGGGGGATCAGAAGTTCATGGTTATCCTCAGCTCCATAGTAGGTTTGAGACCATCCTGGGATACATGTGACCCTATCTGAAAACAAAAACAAACTCCAAAGAACACAAATCACAACAGAACATACACAAAAGTTCTCTAGATAAATGTTTTGCTCAAAAAGGCTCTGAAGAATTAAAACATCAAGTATCCCCCAGAGCAGTTTCCGTGAGTGACGGATAAAGAGCATCATTTAAGAACGGTCATGTAATTGCAGAGAAGAGCTACCCCAGTGAAAGAAAGGAGANGGAGGACACGCAGAGACGGGAAGTGTANAAAATGAGGCCACGTGAAGACGAAAGTGATGCTGGGAGCGTGGCGGCTACATGACAAGGAATCACGCTTCCAAGAGTGGCCCGAAGCTTGAAGCTTGAAGAGTCTAGAACGTCAAATCTTTGGGGACAGTGGGCCTTGCTGACACTTTATCCCCAGACCTCCAGCTTCCACAACTACAGAAGACTGTGTCCGTGTCTGAAGCCGGCAAATGTGCGGTCGATTTCTGCAGCTGGTCCAGTGGCATGTGCAACCCCACTTGTCTCCCTTTGTTCTTCATTCCCCTAGCAACCCTGCAATCTCTTGTCATTGATACTAGAACATGAAGTTTGTTCACAATTTTGGGCTGGTTACTGCCTGTTCCCTTTACTTGAGTGGCTGATTGCTGCCTCTTTGCAGGAATTCGTTGTTGCTCAGATCTTGGTGAGTTAAGTCACTCTTCCAGAGAATTTTCCAACCACCTTCCTTCTAAAGCAGGCTTCAGTGTCTATTACATCACCCTGTTTTAGTTTCTCCTTTGCACCCAGGTTTAATTTTCCCTTTACAATCTGATTCTTCTTATTCATTCATGTTTTTAGAGTGTATTGCTAATTCCTTAAAACACACACACACACACACACACACANGTTCCCACACATACATATATGTGCATCACATATTTGCATGTTCACTAGAATCGTGTTTTAATGTTCAGTGTGGTAGACACTAGCTACATGCAGTTATTTCAATATAAATTTAAACTAATTAAAATTTAAAATGCAGGTTTCCAACTCTAACAGCCAGTGCTTAGTTGCTACAGTAGCTAGTAGCTACCCTCATTGACAGCATAGGTGTAGACTATTCTCATCACTGAAAGAGATTCACTACATAATGCTGCTATAGAACATAAGCACGAAAAGGGACTCTATAGCCTCAGCACTNTGAATTGTCTNTTACTTAATAGGTTTCAAATAAATATTTTTTGAATAAAGAATGAAAAAGCTTTCAAGAAAAATGGTAGACCAATTTGATGTGAATGAATTCTCTTCACGGTAAACAGCCATCACTGTTACATGAGAGCAAACAAGGTTCCAGGGAGAGGGTTCTCTTACCCTNAATGATGGCTTCTTTGGTTTATAAATAAAAACTTCAGTAGGCATCCATTGAGGAGTGGGAAGAGACCAGGTGGGGTGCAAAGTAGCCTTTGCTTGGGGTNTCTAGAGAGACAGTATTATTAATCTCATATCTTTAGTAATAATTTCTCTGCACTTTGATTAATGTGGGTGTAAAATGTGNCTGATGTAGCAGCATGTGTCTGAAACATTCTGAGGCAAAAGAAATAAAAAGGCAATTTTAATTTAAAAAAAATAGGCTAAAAAGGAATGAGACCACTTAGTAAAATATCATTTTACTGCATTAGAAGAAAAATCATAGAAATATATCTTTGCCATACATGCAGGGCAAACATAGCCAATACAATTAAAAGATCATTAAATCTGTCTGTATGTTCCCTATTCTGTTTTTAAATCATTGCTATGAGGGTGAGAGCACAACTTGTGAGTGCCTATACTGTGCTTAGCAGATGAAGATGGTGGTTCTGGTTTCTTTTCTTGTGGTGATTATATTATGTCCCCCAAAATATTGTGTACCCTAATAAAACTTATTTGGGGTCAGAGAACAGAACAGCCACTAGATTAAACATAGAGGTTAGGCAGTGGTAGCACATGCCTTTAATCCTAGCATTCCCGAGGCAGAGATCCATCCAGATCTTTGTGAGTTCAAGGCCACACTGGAAACAGCCAGGCATGGTGGCACACACCTTTAATTCCAGCACCTGAGATCTCATGTCTTTGCTTGAGAAAGACACATGCCTTTAATCCCAGAAAGTAGTGACAGGAAGCAGAAAGGTATATAAGGTGTGGAAACCAGAAGCTAGAAGGNCTCTTAAGCTTTCAGGCTTTGAGCAGAGNTGAGCTGAGATTCATTTGGGTGAAGACTCAGAAGCCTGCAGTCTGAGGAAACAAGATCAGCTGAGGAGTTGGCAAGGTGAGGTTGGCTGTGGCTTGTTCTGTCTCTCTGATCATTCAGAATTTACCTCAATACCTGGCCTGGTGTTTTCAATTAATAAGACTGTTTAAGATTCGCTCTACATCGCGTTGGTGAGTGGTGGCTTGCTCCTAATTCCTCTGATCTCTGTCAGATTTTCACCCTTATTTCTTGTTCCGCGTGTTTATTAATAAGACTGGTTAGAAGTTCTTCTTACATTTTCTCCATCTCATTTCTCTAATTAACTAATTAGTATGTATTTATGGAGGTCAGAGGCCAACTTCCACTGTCATTCCTCAGGAGCCCACTCTTTAGGCTAGGCTGGCTGGCCAGTGAGTACTAGGGATCTGCCTGTCTCTGCCAACCTGGTGCTAGAATTACAAGTGTATGCTACCCCAAATGGCAAATGGCTTTTTCTTTCTTTTTGTTTCTTTTGAGAGTTTTAAAATCATTTCACAATTTTATACACACACACACACACACACACTGCACTTTAATCATATCTCCATTATCTTTTTCTACCTTTTCTTTCAAACCTCTTCTTTCCAGCAAGTGCCCCTCCTACCTTCCTCTGTGTGTGTGTGTGTGTGTGTGTGTGTCCGTGTGTGTGTGTGTCCGTGTGTGTGTCCCACTGCATTTAATTAGAGTTGCTTGCATGAGCATGGATGTATGGGGGGGTCATACACTTGATCCAGGATAACTTACCAGTGACTGCTATGCTGAAGACTATAACTCCCCCTCCTGCAGCTACTATTAACTGCCTATAGCTCCTTGGGGGAGTGATGGGGCTTCATGAACTCCCTCATCCAGGATGGAATGTTGGTGGGCCCAGGGCAGGTCATGTACAGATTACCACTGCTGCTGTCAGTTCCTGATTATAACGCTATTGTCATGTCCAGGAAACAACATTTTACCACACTTCTTTCCATCCTCCTATAGTCTTTCTGCAAGTTCTCTGAACCTTGGAAGGGAAGCTACAGACATCCCACTTAGGACTGAGTGGTCAAGAGTCACATAGTCTCAGCACCTTGACCAAACAGAGTTTCTGCATTAACTGTTGCCCACTGCAAAAGAAACTTCTCTGACTCAGAAGGAGAGTAACACTAATCCATGAGTATAAACATAAATCTTTAGATGGAAGATTGACACTATGTTCATTTAGCAAAACAACAGTAGCAGATTCCCCTCTAGGGCCTATGACTTCACACCATGGACTTTTGACCATGTTTACCGTACTAGGCATGGATTCCTCCTCTTTGAAGCAGGCTTTAAATCCAGCCAGAAAGCAATTGGCTATCCACAGACAGTTACAGTTACTCCACTATTGCACCCACGGGGACATCTTTCCTGGCAGGTCGGTATAGTAGCTCACAGAGTTCGTAGCTNGGTAAGGCTGTTGATGACTTTTCTCCCTCAGAAGCCTGCATACCACCCTCTAACACAGACAGCTAGACACAGGGAGGAAGTCACTAGCTCAGCTCCAGACTATTCTCTCTGTCCTACAACCAAGATACATGATATCTTCAGAACAATAGGCCTTATCTCATGATTCCAGTGGGCAATCAAGAGCAATGACAATAGCCTGTATTTGGGGAGGGGGTGTCTCTGGGTCCTTCCTGACCAAGATATCATAGGGAAGTATTCTATCTCAGGCACTGGGATTCATACCCAGCTCTTAACATGAATGCTGGGGAGCTAACTCGGATCCTCATACTTGTAGAAGTACTTTATACTGATTAAGCTATCTCTCCAGCCCCCATTCCCCTCTCGCTATAAAATTCCTCTGTGTATATAAAAACTCAAGCAATGAAGTTCATTGATTAACCAGTAGAGAATTAATTATTCTTGGCTACCTAACAGAAAATTATTACTTCAAGATCACCTTGATCAAAAAGCTAGGGACCAACAAGTAATCCAAAGATCAGTTCTAAATGGGTGAAGTTAAAGAATATTTAATAAGAATTACCCATTTCCTATTATAAAATCAATCAAGATAACTTGGTCNGAAATGGGTCAGCCCATACCCTGTTGCATTACTACAGTGTTTCCCAAATGAAAGTATTTATGGCCTCAGTAACATTACTAATGTTTCTATACGTGATTGAAATAAAAGAAAATACAAGAAACTAGAGTAGGAATTCTTTGCTGTAAAAATAGAAAAGGTGTGTGTGTGGGGGGGGTGAATTTTGGGAATCAAGAAAGTAGAACATTAAAAAGTTTAAGAAAGCTTGGCCCAGACCCTCAATGATCTTCTCCTCTAACTCTTTAATTCAGTAGCACATCTCACCTTTGCTGTGTTGTGGGAAGTGGCCAGAAGCCCATTCCTGATTGATAAAGCTGCTGTTAGATGTTGGTAAGGCTCCCCATNCACTGAGTTTCCGATGAGAGGCAAGAAAGAAACATGAGGGTTGTACCGCAAAGATTCATAGAATCTTAAGGGATTCTCTTTTGGTCAAAGTGACTCAGATTAGATCTTCCAGTGTAGGGAAGAAGGGAGTCCTTGGCCATGAGCAAAAGTGATAATGAAAGAAACATCCTGGTTGGGAATTCTTCTGTGCAGTCCATTTCNAGAAAGTATATCTACTCCATTTCAGTCAGTATTTCTTCAGGGAATCCTATTTTATTTGGCTTTGTGCATTTCTCTTCCTTAACTAGGAGAACATGAAGAACTTCCTTCTCTCCCCTGCATATTGAAGGGGGCCTGGTTCTGCTAACAGGGGAGTTAGAATGGAGGATTCAGAGAGGGCGAAATGGAGGGGGAAGAGGAGAAGATGGAGGTTTCACTGTGGATGCTGCCTGGGAGTCTCCTGAGATTCTAGAGGCAGCTGCAAAGCTGAGCCTATGTTTTGGTGTGACCCCATGTCTTTCCTCCTAGACTTGACAGTAGGTTGAGTTCTGAGTAGAGCCTGCAGCCTTAGAGATCTCATTTTACCTCGGCCTTTTCCTTTCCTATTTGTGTCTCCCTCCTTTTTCTTCACAACTTTAGCAGGTGTGTAGAGTGGCAAGTTTCGGCAGCAGCTCCCATCTTGGTTCTTCCTATCTTTGACCTTGAGCTTATCCCACGAAAAGCTCTAAGTACCCACAGGACTCCTGGCCCCGTTTCATCTCTGCCCGGAGGGTGTTCGCTGTGCCTGGAAACTGAAGGAAGGAGAAGGATTAATGGTATTGCTTTGCTGACTCGGATTTAACTCAACCTTGAACCAAAACACAGGTAGGAAGATGTGAGGAACCAAAGGCTGGGCAAATGAACAACAGCTTTGCTTTTTAAAAATATCTTTCCGTGGACAAATAGGATTAGCAGTTTATATCGAATAACCCATCTGTCGTCACAAGTCCAANAAATCAAAGAAGAGATCGAAAAATCTCTAAATGCTATATTATTCTATGATAACAGCAGTAGCTGTGATGTGGATGTTGCAGAAATTGGAAGCATTACATCAGAAGAGTCAATATGCTGATGGTCCAGTTTCTGCACCCTGAGATCTAGTCATTTTGCCATTATTAGAACTGTTATCTTTTAAACCTCCTTCATCACAATGGTTTCCTACTCTGGGTGTCTCAGACTCCCCTTATTTCAAGTATTTTCCAGCTTCTTACATACTTTCTCCTAAACTGACATTCTGGCAAAGTTTTTACTGGGCTTCTCAAGTCCACCACTAGCTTCCCACCATCTGTCTCTAAGGCATCAGGTCCAGGAAAAGCATCTGCCCATGAATGTGCACTGCACTGCGATCACCTGTTACNCTCATTGTCTTCCTTAGGTGTCATCCCGGCTCCATCGTGTGCCAATTCTTCNGCTTGACTTTCTCCACAGTAGCTCCAACACCCAGGCCGAGTCTCCTAACTCGAGTGTAGCAGAATTAATATTTCTCCANTCTAATCGTAAGCAGCCCTTAGAAGACTGNAGTCCAGCTTTTGATGATATGCATTTGCTCACTTTTAAATAGTGTACATAACAGGTGAAAGTCCCTGACAGCCAATAAAGCCTGTGCCTGGAGTAGAATAACTACCCAGTGAGTATTCATCCGTTCCTTCTTTCTGAATACTGATTTTTTTCCAAAAAAGAAGAAGAAGAAGAAGAAAGATAAGAATGGAAGGAAGGAAAGGGGAGTGGGGGGAGAGAAAGAAAGGTGACAGGCAACTAATTTAAGAAAGTGATCACTTTGTTTCCTCTATTTGCCTCCAGCAGGACTGGCACCCTGGAGAGCACTCAGTAGATAATCAATAAGTACTTATTGACTAACTGATTGACTAATGTGTTNTGCATTTAGATTCTAAGTAAAGAAGTCCTTGGGGTTACTCTCATTTTCCTGCAAATGATTTCAAACTGACTTCTAATTCATGGCAGAAAAATCACCAAATCTTTTGCAGATGGAGAGGATGAAATACAAAGGAAGGATTAAAACACTCTCAAGGTCAAGCAGGGATTAGCTAAAGANACAGATGGAGTTAAAAACCAAACATCCTGACTGCTGGACCATTGAATTTAGTCATTGANGTATCATTCTTTTCCTGACATAGATAGCTTTCCCCTCACCTCTTTATCTCTGATAGGAAGTCAGAGCATGTTGCTGTGTGTCCCTGAGTCCACTTCTCCCCTGTCTCTCAACCTCTGCTCCTTCTATTTCTGACAGAGTCATGCTATATAGCTGAGGTTGGCTTTGAACTCTTTATCTTCCTTCCCTGGTCACCAAATGTTTGGTTTTTAGTTGACTCTTACATGTCAAAAATGCAATTATCTATCTTATTTTCTATCAGGGTGGCTGTTTTTTTTTTGTTTCCTAGTGTATTTTTTAAGGTCCAAAACTGTACCCTATATGTCTCTACAGTTTTGGTGTCTAGCATAGCAACTGCCATAAAATAGGTGTTTAATGGATATTTCTNGAATGGATGAGTATCATCAGATACAAATGTTCTTTTCATTAGCTCTGTAACNAAACTCTCAAACCCAGCCTTTTACACATGCTAAGCATGTGCTCTACCACTGAACTATACTTAGAGCTCCAGGTATTTCTAGAGTACTGATCAATTAACATGCCTATGTCCTCTGTATAGTGTTAAGGGGAGTTAAGTATCTAAACTTCCCGATTTAATTCAATTCACAAGCAACTTAATCTTTATTTATTGTGTGTGTGTGTGTGTGTGTGTGTGTGTG
>LZPO01017444.1:40654-65780 GCA_001675575.1 Neotoma lepida
GAAAAGAGAGAGGAAAGGAAAAAGGGGCGCTAGAAAGAGGGGGAGAAGGAGAAGGAGGGAGGGAGGGAGAGAGAGAGAGAGAGAGAGAGAGAGAGAGAGAGAGAGAGAGAGAGCGCGAGACTGAGTTTGATTCTCTTATTCTGCCAGGAAAGCCTACTTAGAGAATTCATTTCCATAATGAAGTCACTAAACCAAACAAGTACAGTCCCTACTGCAGCACTCACAGTGAAAATGAAGAGAAACTAGTTTGCCTTAGCTCCCTCATGTTATTGTCTCCATTTTTGCTATGATCTGAAGTTCAAAGTCTTCATTAAAATTTCCTTAAGTAAATACTATCTACAGGGCTTTCCTGGTTTACACAGATGCTCCCCCATAGGGTTTTATCATTATTTTCTCTGTTTTGTAGCTTAGGATTCTGAGGCACAGAGTTCAAAGGATACAACACAAAGATCATCCACTTAGAATGTAGCAGAACAAAAATGAAATTCAGATTCCCTGGTTGTAAAATCTGTCACCCCAGCATGCTGACCCTTCTCACACTTTTCTTCTTAGTTGATGTTGTTGTTTCTCTTTTTATAATTCCAAAGTTAGAAGTGACAGAAAAGCTGGGGGAGTGGGGCTGGGGGGTGGAAGGCAAAGAAAACAGCTAATGATGCTGGGTAGGACATGCCTACTTACAGACAGCGTTAAAAAGAGTAGGGAAAACATAAAAAAAGAAGTTTTAGAAGAACTACAGACCAAAACAGCAAATGAACAGACACATTTTGTACACAGAACAAGAAATTAGCCAAGAAATGCTACCCGGTCTAGGACTCTACCATCTCTATACTCAAGATTTCCCATCATCTGGTGAACTTCTTGGAGAGACAATATGACTACAAGTAGCCTGAAAAGTTATGGGATACCACAAGAAGAGCCACCTCAACCTCCACCAGAAGACACCTGCAATGGTCATCAGAAATTATGCCCCAAGATCCCACAACATTCTCATTTCTCCTGAGTCTGTGTCACAGTCAACCATTCATGTTGACACCAGAAGGTTCTGCAATGCTCATGTGGAAACAGCAGGGGACAGTTGGCTGGATTCCATTCAGCTTCATGCATCATCAGCCAGATGATTGGCTGTATCAAAGCCAGTAACACTGATGTCAGAGGCGAGAGAACACAGCTGGATTTTCAGGTTCAAGGGGAGAGAAAGGGAATCTGTAATGCTTTGGGGGAGGAAATTACCTTTGAACTAGAAGATAGAGCCAACTAGAACTGTTGGAGAGTTTTTAATGTTAAGTCAGAGCAACATAATTGTGTGATTGTGTTTTGGGCTACAGTAGGATATGAATCCTCTTTTTCTCACACCTGCTAGCAAGCCCACTGGTGCCAGTTAGATAGCTATTGTGTGCTGAATCTAGAGACTCAGCCTTGACATCTTAGATTCCCACCAACTCTTGGCTACTACTGTGTATCTTTGTTTTCTGCTGCCATTTGATGACTATCTTAAACCCCTAACGTTTAAGGATGGGAAATAATTTAGGAGATAAACTTCCAGAAATGTAGCGATGATCTTATTTTTACAAATACATAAATATAATTTTGTACTTTGGCTAAGATGTGAGGTATTATATGTCTTTTTTGGAGGGAAGGGCGGTTCTGGCTTATTCATGCTATGGCTAAATGGAATCCTAATTGCAAGCATATAGGACAAGGGAGCAGGTATGAATCTGGTACCCTACCAGGCTTGGAGAATGTCAAATGCTTAAGAATGGGCCTCAGGTTTTTATTCTAGCTTACTTGTTGCTAAAAATGCTCATTATTTAGGCCTACTTGGTCTGTTTACATATGAATAGTTTAATGCATCAAATTTAGCCATAGCTGTAAAGGCAATGAGAGCTGTTAATTATATATTACCACTCTACTTGAGGGGTCTTAACGCAGAAAAGATCTGAGGATGAGGTTGGAGCAAGTGGAAGGGGTGCCTTAGGATCTCTTCTGAAAAAAAGACCCAAGCTACTGCAATGATTTCCATGAGGAAGACTGATCNTAGGGACATGCTTATTCTTCTTGGAAGAGAGGTTAGGGGGAAGAAAGTGTCCCTTTCCTTCCTTATATTCACCTACAGCAGCAAGAACAAAGTAAAATGAATATCTCAGTGAATCATCTGCCACAGTGAAGTAGGTGACTTGTAGGTTATTGAGGTTCAGTGAAGACATGTGGGATATGTGGGATATGCACACTCTATCTGTGATTGAATCAAGTTTGGGGATGAAGGACCAGTGAGTGATTGAGCAATGATTTGCAGATGCATGCTTGATCCAGGAAGATTCAGGCAATACTTTACTGGGATAATAAATGTGACGTTTGGTGTCAGAAGAGTAACACATCTAGGGAGGGAGGGCTATTCAGACAGGAGCAATAAATAGCATTTCTGTTGCCAAGAGTTCCTGCATCTAAGTGTGCATGAAATGCTTAAGCAGTAATCCCTCTGCNATGCTGCAGAAAGGACTCTCCCACAGCTACTGCAGCAAAGGGGGTGCATGGATTTTTAACCCCCAGGAATTAACCTATGTAAATGACTTCTGGGTAGTAGGGGAGATGGTTTTTTTTTTCTTTTCAAAAAGCTCTCATCCAGAAGTAGCTCTTTTCTTGCCAGCATTCTGCATGATTTATACAAGTGTTCCCACTGAAGAGTGCAGAGAGAGGAAATTTTGCAGCAGAATGTGATTGTGGAACTGGAGGCAAGAGATGGCCCCTGAAAATTTAAAAAGTACACAGAAGCAGAGTGAAAAAGATCAGCTGGACCAAGACAAAGGCTTGTGTTTGAGCTGTAACTGATGTGTACTGATNAGCTGGAGTTAACAGTTGACACCCCAGCTACATGGTCCTATGATTGCCCTTTGCTTATAAATAAAAAAAAAGTATGCTTGTTACACTTGTGATATATTACAATAACCAGGTATTAAATATTAACAATTTTACTAAGTGCCTCTGGTGATTTCAAGCACATCTACATTTTTTTTCCCCTCGCAGTATCTATACCACTGCTGGGTCCTTCTCTCACTGACTCTGTGCTAGGTCACATGACTTGTGCTGGGGNACAAAGCAACTGTGAGACAGGAAGACTTGAAAGATGATTGACAGTGCAGTTGTTATGTTGCTGCTGTTAGAACCTTCCACACTCATGTGGAGAAGCCCAGACTACCCTGGAGGGGGCTGAGAGACATGCAGTCCACCTACTCCCACCATGGGAGCCCACAGTGAGCTGAACTCTAGAAGGAGGATGAGCTAGCTGNTCAGTCACTGACTGCAGATGTGTGAGTAAGTAGCACTGAGATTAGTGGAAGAACTTTCCAGAACAGCCCAGCTAAAATGTGACCTACCAAATTGCATGCTGGAAAAAAGAAATGGTTCTCCTTCTGTGCCACTAACTTTTGGAATATTCTGTTTTGAAGGTTGGTTATTCAGCAGTAGATGATAGATATATTTCTTTACACTGTGGNTTGTTTAATGCTCGTAACAATTTTATACACTACCATCACTCTCATTTTATAGATAAGAGAGCAGAGGAGGAGAAGGGATGAGAACATGGATCAGACTCACACAGCTTCTATGATGTAGGAACAAGATTGGAGTAGTCTTATCTTAGCACTTGTCCACTTAATTGTCACCTATGATCAAACACTACTTTAGGTCTTAGACAGTGCAACACTTGACTTCAAAACATGGCTCAATTATTTTGTTTTTTTTTAAAAAAACACATTATTATGCAAGATCATTATGTAAGTATGAATTTGCATATAAAAGTATATATTTAGTCTATACAACTTGATGAGTTTAGAGCTCAGTCTACATCCGTGNAACCATCACCACAATCTGTGTTAGAAACAAAAGCATAACCTTCAACATGTTCNTCCTGCCCTCTTCATTTATTGTTGCTATTATTACCATCACTGTTATTCGGTGATGAGAACACTCAACACTACCCTTTTAACTGAATTTTAACATTCAGTTCAATACTGCTAGCTATAGGCATGATGCTAGACCAGAGCACTGTGCTAGACCACAGCTCTCTAGGACTTGCTCATCTCATTTACTGAAACTTTGTAGCCTTTTACTCATATCTTCTCATTTCTTCCTCCCTTTTGCTATTCCTCTTCCAGCTTCTTTGAGTTCAACTCTTAGATTTTTCATGTAAGTCATATCATATCATATTTGTTCTTTTGTATCTGAACTCAGGTCCTTCCTGACAGCCACCTCACCATCACCCCCCCCACACACACCTCTTTTGCCATCTTCAATTAGTCCCTTCACTCGTCTTAACAATGTCTTGTACTAAAAGGAGCCCCTTAGGCAGCATCCAGCCACAGAGAAGCAACAAGGAGCACACTTGCTCATCATTCTCAAACACAATGAAAACTAAACAACATGGATGAAATGGCAAGCTTGGGGCATTGAACAATGACCNGGGGCCATGATCCCTGAGATGGCGAAAGTAGGTAAGAAAAACCCTGTAGTTGTAAGACGTTGTTCTCTAGGGAGGCAAAAGTGAAGGGAACAGAGTCCAATGTGAGACTAACACTATGTTGAGCTGAAAAGATTCAATTGTGAGGGACTTTAGGAGGACCAAGGTTCCTAGAATGTTCAGTGTACAATAAATATAGGAGCATGAGTGAGAGAGGGAGGGGAGAGAAGGGGTATGAATGGCTTCAGTTTGACACAGAGAGAGCCTTTGAATCTACAGGTGAGTAGTCATTTGATTGTCTGCTCATGCAAGTGAAGATATGGGGAAAAATCTGGAAAGAAGTGTCCAGTCTGAGTAGGCCTGGGAACAGTCCGAGCAGTAGAGCACCTAACACCAAAGACCTAAAGGAGAATCCTCAGAAAGGCAAAGCCTTGACAATGGTGCCAGATCGACCCTAGATTAAAGATTCCTTGAAATTCATGATAGTAAACCTTCAAAACAAAACTTGAAGTGACTAAACTGATTCCAGTAACTTAATGTCTCCTGGAACAAAACTTAACAGTAACTAAAGNCAAATGGTAAAGCTGATACACCACAACAGAAAATTTGAAATGTTCTACACCTAGCAAAGTCACCAACCATCCCTCAAATCAGAAAAATTTACCCTGTAATCAAGAGAAAAGGCCATAGAAATCCAGAAACAGTAGGGATGATGGAATTATCTGACAAAATTTTATCTAGAGATGACTGAGAAGTGACAAATAGTATAAAAAATGATGAGGGGAAAGAAATGGGTGAAAAAAGACCCTAGCTGAATGTGGTAGCACAAGTTGGGAACCCTAGCTCTTGGGAGGCTGAGGCAAGAAGACCGTGAGGCTAGTCTGGGCTACATAATGAGACATTGGGGCAATAAATAAAGACCCTAATTGAACTTATGCAAATTTACAAAAAACGTTGTCAGAATTTAAAAACCAATTGAATAGATAAGATACCAAGTGGATAGACATAAAAGCCAGTCACATCAATGTTCCCATTAAATATAAATCATTTAAATAATACAACTAAATGGAAAAGATCNGCCAACTAGGTTAAATAGTTCTAATTCTATTCTTTTTGTAAGTATCCCATTTTGACTCTAAAGATAGATCAATTAAAGCAAAAACATGGGTACCAGCAAGATGGCTCAGTGGGTACCAAGCCTAACCTTAGTTTGATCCCAGCAGCCACATGATGGAGGGAGAGAACTGACTCCAGCAAATTGTCCTCTGGCCTTCACATGTGTGCCACTGTACACACAGACAGATGCACACAAATGCAATTAACATTTCTAAAAGATGATTGACTATACTTGCAATAAAGTTAGAAATTTAAATTTAAAATACTCTTCTTAGTAGAATCAAAAACTTTGTAACTTTTAAGACTGTATTTAGCAAAACATGTAATATATATACCCCAAACCACAAAACACTGTTTCTGAAAAGTAAAGAAAGCCTGAATAAATAGAAAAATAATGTGGTCATCCATAAGACAACATTTTCAACATGTCAAAATCAAAAAAAAATTCCTGACATAAACTGAGAAGTTAATTTTGTAATTTGTGTACAGACATGAGAGATCTGCAGTAAACAAAACTCTTGCAGATAAGAACAAAGTCAGAGGGCATAGAGTATCTGATTTTAACTTACCATGAAGCTAAAGTTATCAATACAGTATGATTTGGGAATAATGTAGTCATAGATGAACAGAGAACAGAGGGTCTAAAACCAGCCCTTCATACACATGGTCAACCAATCCTTGATGATTTCCAAGGCAATTTGGTTGGGAAATGTAATTTTCAACAAATGTGTATGANAAATGGAAAGACAGATGAGGAAAGAACCCCTCAGTTACAATTTAGTGAAGAGTCATTCCTTGAGTGGACAGCAGTTTGGGAAGCTTTNTGGAATGATGCCTGAAGACGATGCTTTCTGTTGTATTTCACTTTGGAGGTGCTCAGGGTTGTTAAATACGCAGTGNGTTTATACACTATGAGTTCAAGCTGAAGAGTTGCTCTGCTGACACAGCTCACCNCACCCACACATATCTGCAGTACTTGAAGTAAAGAACGCAGAAGAGATCTCCAACTGTGTTTTGGAAATGTTTGACCTTTGACAAGAAATCCATGCATAGGGAAGGAAGGTAGCTTGAAGGCACAAGAGATTCATTTACCGGTATAGTCTAGATTTCTATTACTACATTAGTCATAAACTTCAAATACTTGCGAAATGAGTTTTGGTATGTTTTTACTTTGGTAAAAATACATATAACATAAAATTTACCAATTTAACTTTTTAAGATGTGCGATCCAGTGGCACTGCTATGGTTTGAAATGCACCCCCTGCCTGAGTTCACATCTTTCATCTCTTGGTCCCCACCTGCTGGCATGTTTTAAAAGGGTGTGGAACCTTTGGGATATGAGGCCTAGCTGGAAGATGCAGATAAGAGGAGTGACCTTTCAAAGGTATAGCCTGGGTCTGCCACTGATCCCATCTCTGTTTCTTGATTGGTCAAGATGTGAGGCACTGTCTGCTCAGGCTCCTGCTGTAATGAGTAGTGCTGGTTAGCCCCCCATGCCTTCCCTGCCATGATGGAGTGTATCTCCAGGAACCATGAGCTGAGTTAACTCTCTTCCTTATGTTTCTGTTCAGTATTTTGTCACAGAGACAAGGAAGAAGCTAACACAGGCANTAATTAACATGCACANTATCATGCAGCCATCACCACTATTTCCAAATGTTTTTCTTATCTCAGAGAANAAACTCTATAGCCAGTAAGTACTAACTCCCATGCTCTTTCCATAGGCCCTTGATAGACTCCAGTTTATTTGTCTGAGACATTTCATGTAAACGGGATCATACATTTGTCCTTTTTGGGTCTAACTTGTTGCACTTGTCATGGTGTCTTTCAAGTTCATCTACCTTGCATCATGAGTCAGATTTCCTTTTCTTTTTATAATCAAATACTATTCCATTGTGNGTATGTAAAATCCTTTGTTTATCCACTCATCTTCTGATGGATACTTGAGTTCCCACCTTTTGCTTATGCTGAGTAATGCTGCAGTGACCATATCTAAGTACTTGCTTCCATCTTTACTGTCCACTCCATAAGACAGCATTTTCAAGATGTCAAAATCAAAACAAAATCCTGACATAAACTGGGAAGTTAATTCTGTAATTTGTGTACAGACATGAGAGATCTCCAGTAAACAAAACACTTGCAGATAAATTGAGGATATACCTAACAGTGAAAACTGTTGGGTAATGAGTGTGGCAGGATGATTTTTCAACTATAATGGATGACTGTTATAAAAGAATTAAGATGCAGAGGTAGAAGCTTGAAGAAAAGAATGTCCCCATTGATAACAAGCTGCTCTTTTCAGTCTTGCTCTGTATTTCCCCTATTGCATCCCTTAATACTTAAATCCACAGTTGGGTGCATATGGCAACTGAAGATAGNTGTCTTTATAATCCTCCTTATATGCTCCGAGGTGGGATGGCCACCTTTCTAACTTTCAAAAGAGATGAAAGAAACTACGAGTAAGGCTTCAGAATGGGGCAAACACCTTCTGGTTGGCCTTAAGATTTCCAATTTTTGCATCNAAAGNCCTATATNCAGGGAAACCTCTCATTTCCAGAGAAACAGACCCTGCTTTAGGGTTATCCAGTACCTCCAGTTTTGTTACCGCTGTTGGTATTGACCATGGTAACTACAAAATTATGCTGGAGCCTTAGTTTTCTCATTTGCAAAATGGGCATCATGTTTCTGTAAGTACTACATAACCACTTTGGGGAGAATAGTGTCTAGAAAGTTGTTTTTTGAAGATAAAGGCATTAACATAATATGTATTGACAACAGTGTTAGAGGGGTCTATTGTAGAAGCCCACATATATCTAAATCTTGTTTTCGCCAATAATTTTAATAGAGTACTATTTATTTTATTACACATAGAAATATTTTATAAATTTATTATTTAACTATTAAAATTCATTTTAAATTACATTTACTTGGCACACACACGTGTATACATGCATGTAGCACTGGCATGAGTGGAGGTCTGAGGCCAACTTGTGGGAGCTAGTTTTCTCCTTCTACCATGTAGGTTCTAGGGATTGATCTCAGGTCTGTAGACTTGGCAACAAGCACCTTTATCTACTGGACCTTCTCAGTGGCCCTCAATAGATTTTTAAATAAAGCCTTTCCTGTAAGTATTTTGTTATTAGGCAGTCTTACTGACTGAATTTTGGCTCTTCTCTTTCCCACCTTCCCCTTTGGGAAGTCAAATGGCTAGAACCTAGATTCAGGAAGAGCTGCAAGGCAGAAACACACTTCATAAGAACCTCNTCAGTTATATGCGGAAAGTTGCCTTAGGCAATGCACTGAACCAAGCTTTCTGTAGGAAAAGAACCGATGACAGATNGATCTCAGGATTTCCAGATATGATGCAAGATTACAATGTTTCCATGCCACTGTCTGGGAAATACACAGCCTGTGCATATTATATATACAACGCCAGCAGGCNCTGTAGCCTGAATATATGACCTGTAGTCCAGTGCATGTGATCTAGGTCAGAACCATGAATAGTTTCCCAAACATTTAGATCAAGTTTANAGGCACACAAGCTATACAAGCCCTTCAGCTTTGAGAAATCTGATTTATGATTGAAGGTGAGAGTATCTGTACGTTTTCAGGGAATTGTGGTACTACTGTTGGGTTAAATCATGGAATATTTAAAAACAGTGACTTGAAGAAGCATCTTCCATAAGATGTTTAATATCTTCAAGAAATAGTACCATTAAGAAAATACTTAGGGTTCTAACCTCATATGTCCTANATCATTTATTTTTTCTTACCTCATCAAGTATCTATATTAGCTGTCAATACAGCCTTAGCATCAGATACATGAGTGAAACAAGCAAGGTTCTACACTCACTCAGTGACACAGCAGGAAATCAGTGGAGTGGANAAGTTTTCCAAAGAGACAGAAATCCAAGTTTTCAGAAGTTCCCCCCAAATGGCCGCACANACCAGTGGAAAGACAGCAGTTGACTGTTGAGTCTGAAATATTTCCCAGCTTTGCTGCCCATCCTTCTCCTCAGCTTCCTACTCTCTCTTAGAGACTCTGATAATAATAGCTAGTCCTTGTTAAGTGCCCGCTAAAGGCCAGGAACATTATCACTTTTAATCCTCACGCATCTCGAGGTGGGTACTTGCATTGCCATTAGCGGGGAAGGGAACTAATATTCTGACTAGCCTTCTACCTTACCCATAATGCCCTGGAAAAGGTTATTAATATTTTTAATACAGAACTGTTTTCCTTTACAAAAAAGCCTTGAAGTTTTACTTTAAGCAAAGTTCTCTGCAGAAATTTAAATATGAAACTCGATACTAAGAGTCCACTATTCAACGTTATAAACTAATGCTTACTTTACAAATGCGTTTTTTTTTTAAAGGATTCCTTTAAATTATATTCTACTGGCACACTTTGTTTATTGGTCGTGACTTACTTGATGAAGAGGTTGGGGAAACACTGCCAAAGGAGAACCAATCAAGACTAGAAATAAAGAGAGAATTTCTAAAATAGCNAAGTAAATCACTGAGAAAGCATAACTAAACCGAATCTTCTCTTTTCATAAATACATACTTCTTAGCGGTGGTTTGATTTGGGCTGGGAAGACATTCTGCCTGTGCATTTAGGAGACGGATTTTAGAAGCCGAGCATTGAAAAGAGCCCTGTCAGATGGCATTAAGAGAGTCACTGAGCTGAACTGAAAGCTGCAGACAGGATTCCTATTTAAGAAATAGGCAAACCAGGTAAATAGTTTATCTCAGCGCTGTAACTTATGTTGCTCAAACCTAATCGAAATGCTGCAACAGTTATTTTTAGTCTCCCGGGACTGCCCTCCATTTTAATTATTTCTGTTTCAGATATCACACATAGAATGCTTAAATACTACTCAAGGGGCACGCTGATTAGAATGGTAGAAAGTGATTTAGCATTCTAGAACAAGAGGAGGGCTTAGTGGAGACAGAGTCCATAACAAGCATATTTTGAGTAAACAAAAATTAGCTTTCTTGAAGAGGTCTCTCCAGAATCAGAAAGCAACCAGAAGAGATGGAAACGATGTGAAGGGGAATTGAAAAATAAGTGTCGGCTTTAATAGGCTCCTGTGATTAGATGACAAGATATTTGCATGATTAAGCACCCAGCACGGTGACATTACACTGACTCAGGGAAGCAGTGCTTCCTAACTGCTCCATTTGAGATAATTTCCCAGCTTTTCTGGCCCAGCTTCATCAGCCCCTTATTCTGCATTGTGCTTTTCAAACCTAAGCATTTGATTTTGCCGTCAGATTTATCTCAAGTACATCTCCTTATTATGTTGCCTTCTCTCCTTCTTCTTCCCCACTCCCCCTCCCCAAGTTTTCACAATTTGGTTGCTCTGCTTCTACAAGGCATTGCAGATTCTTTCCCAACAGTAACAGCAGCATTCTCCATTTGTGGGCTTAATTTTTACAAGAGAGTATATTAAATGCTCCACACGACTTACTGTTTTGTCATCTCCAGATAACCTAATGAGAAAACTGGGGGTTAGACAGGTTATCCATGAGTCCTGAGATCACGGGATTCCATTTGGTGGTGGTGGTGGGGGAGGAGCTCTCCATTGGACTTCAGGCTCTGTTGTTTAGCAACTTGGCAGTCACTATTGAACCCTTTATCTTATGTATGTCCTTCAATTTCTGATTAGAATTCCAAAAGCATTGGGATGTAGGTAGACAGCTATTATTTTAAATATCAAAGTTAGGTCATGAAAGAGAACTAGTCAGGGATTCAATGACTCGTCAGGGGTATGGAATTCTAGGATAGCATCAGCCTCCTTTGGGTTAGGCATTGCAAGAGATAGACAGCAAGCCTGATCAGGTAATTATTCTCATGTCGAGGGTCCTGATCCAGAGAGGTTCAGAATTAGAGCCCTTGGTTTCTCCCCTGTCACACAATGGTTTGTTTTTCCACCGCTAATCCGTGTTCCAGTAGAACGGTCTGACCCGGTTTGCATAAAGTACACTGGGACTATCCTGGAAAGCCTGCTGTACATAGTGGTAAACTGAGGTTTCTATAATGAAAGGAAAGAAAAGCACCAAAACAAACAACTCATTATGTTAAATATGGTTTTCCTTCTCCTTTACAAAATAAAACAAATGACACAATAGTTTGGCATATTTTTGACAGCACCCTCATTTGATTTGATGAGATAGCTATGTGTTCCTAGTTGAATTGTGTCCAAAAGAGGGCAGACAGATGGAAGGATTTTACAAAGGGGGGAAAAATCCTGGTTAGCATGAGCCTGGAATTCCTAATTTGCTGTTAATTTTTTTTCTCCTAAAAAGCAATAAATAGGTCTTAACAGATGGGCTGGCTCACTTGAATTAAAAGCATCTTTGGGAAATTATGAGTAACGAGTGCCTTATACAGTTACAGAGAGGTCAAGTACATGGAAATCATGGCCCGCCTCACATGGGGAGGCTATGGACTTGAGCTCTCCGAGAAACACATACTGACTGAC
This sequence comes from Neotoma lepida, assembly GCA_001675575.1. Classification (NCBI taxonomy): domain Eukaryota; kingdom Metazoa; phylum Chordata; class Mammalia; order Rodentia; family Cricetidae; genus Neotoma; species Neotoma lepida. Next base: position 52,709 of record LZPO01017444.1, read on the forward strand.
TCTAAGCTGAAAAACCAGTCAATGAGCTGAGACCCTCCTGAGGACTTCTCCTAGTTTGCTTCTTTGTTGCTGTGAAGAAACATGATCAAGTCAGCAGAGGAAGTCTGGGGGTTATTTGGCTTTTTGCTGGTGGGTATTTGCCTTTCAGGTCCATCAGAGGGAAGCCAGGGCAGGAGCTGGAGGCAGGAACCTGGAAGCAGGAACTGAAGCAGAGAATGTGGTTGGCTACTTGCTTGCTTTCCCTGGCTTGCTCAACTACCCTTCTTCCAGAGCCGGGGCACACTGGGCAGGGCCCTCCCACATCAATCAGAAATCAGGAAAACGCTCCACAGACATGCCCATGGGCCAATCTGGTGGAGACAATCCCACAATTGAGGTTCCTTCTTCTTAAGTATCTCTGGTTTATATCAAGTTGACAAAAGGTAATTATGACAATAGCTTTTTAAACTAGGAGTTGTGATCTATTAACAGAACCTGAAATTAATGTCAGTGGATGTGAATAGAGTTTTTTTTTTTTTAAAGTGGTAGGGGAAAAAGGAGACCTCCAATTCCAGTGGGACCAGAGTCTGCCAGGTATTCCAGCCTCTGATTTCTGCAGGACCAGGGATCAATGGGCCTTTACCCACAAATGGTTATGGAAACAAGAACAGGACCTTTTGCACTACACCATATGAGGTAAGAGTAAATACCATTTCATGATGCTTTGTTTCTGTTATACATTAAAAACTGGGCCATGATATATTTCTTCCTGTATGTTGCAGCTAATATGTTTGCCTATCGTCTATCTATCTGTCTGTCTNTCTATCTATCTATCTATCTATCTATCTATCTATCTATCTATCTATCTCATCTCTATATATATCTAAAGATTCTAGTCAATCAGATGATTAATGCAGCTATATTCCATAACTTCATTCATGAATAACCACACTTCATTGTATAGCATTAACACTTGAGTTGTGCTTGTAAATATGCCAGTATAATCAAGGAAACTCTTGTTAGCTTGAGCAAGGTTGGCTGGGGTAGTCTGTGAAAACAGTGTAGTTGCCAGATGTCCCTGGCTAGGATGCCTGGGGCAGACTTAGAAGCCTGTGTTTGTTGGCATAAAGCAAGCACCCAGAGAGCAGGTGAACAGTTGCTTTTATTTTGTGAATCCAACTCAAAGAGATACTATTTTCAGATCTAAAAGAACAGCAAAATTAGAAATATATTAAGAAGTAAGGGATCTAGAAGCCAAGCATGGTGAAGGACCAAAAAGTAATAGCTTCTTTCCTTGTAAATTATTCTTAACCAAAATAAGAACAGGGACTCTAGAGCTGCTCAGTGTTCAGAGTGTTTTCTATGTTCCAGAGGACCTGAGTTGGTTTGGTTCCCACAATCCACATCAGGTGACTCACAGTGGCCTGCAACTCCAGTTCCAGGAAGCATAATCCCATCTTTTGGCCTTTGAGGACATCTGCACTCATGTACACATACCCACACACAGACACATAATAAAAAATAAATCTTTAAATAATAATAGCAGTGTAATATTTATTATAGTTACTATAGCCTACTATTGTGTTAAGTATTCTGTGTGAATTATGACAATATTAGGAGGTAGGCACTGCAAATACATGCTCAGAGATGTAGGGAAATGTGTAGAAAAAAATATATATAATCAGTGGTAAAAACAGAATTTAAATTTAGAGCCAGTGAAGCTTAGATCTTTCCTGGTTCTATGAGCAGTTCTATAGCTTTGGCTTCTTTGAGTTACCATATCCTTTGTTTGAGCTTAGAAGTATTGCTTTAAAAAAAAAAAGTATTGCCTCTTACCCAGACAGATGAGGACTTAGCTTTATGAGTTATTCTCGGCCTCCCTCCTCNTTTTGCCTCCCTACATCTAGTCCATTAGCACTCTGCCCAAAACACATATGCCACTCCATCCACTTTCCCCAAGTTGCACTTTTACCCCAACTGAAGCCACTCTCGGGTTTCATTTAGGCTGCAGAGTGCCCTTCCAGCTATTGTTGGTGCTGGCCCACCATTCCGTCTCTGTGCCACAGCTAAAGGAACTCTTAAAAAAAAAAACAAAACCATCATTCTTCTATCGCAAACCCTGCACTTGTTTTCTTTTAAGCCTAGAATAAAAACAAACCTCTCAGCATTCAGACTACATAGGCTTTCTGTAGCGCTCTTACCTGTGGCACTTAGTGTGTCTCTCTGTCTCTCTCTTTCTCTCTGCTTTCCATCCTTCCTTCTTCCCTCCCTCCCATTCCTTCTGTAAGTCTAAACTTGATCTTACCAGGTATGCCTGGAATTGCTATGCAGCCCAGATTGGTCTGGAATTTGCATTCTTCCAGTCTCCAAGTCTAGAGTGCGGGATTATAGGTCTGTACCACCACACTCAGCTTTGAACATTTCTTACTTGTTAGTTTATGATTTGTCTTCTCTAAGCACGAACTCCGTGTTGCCCTTGCCTGTATCCTTGCATTTAGAACAAGACCAGCCTGGTAATAGTATGTACTAAAAATACCTGTGAGCACATGAATGAATTTATTTCAGAATTTTTTCAAAGGTTTAAATTCTCCTCCCACAATCCACAATTTTTATATTTTTAATTGGCAACCATATATACTTATGGGTACAATGTTATGATTTAATATATTATAGAATGATTATGTGACACTAATAAACATACTTTTTTCTTTAATTATTTTGAGATATGCAGTACATTGTTATTATCATCTATAATTACCATGCTGTACATCAGATTTTGAAAACATGTTCTTCCCATCTAAATGAAACTTTGTATCCTTTGGTCAGCATTTCTCACCCCCAAGCCCAGCTTCTTGTCACCTGTGTTCTGTTACCTACTATTCACTTGATCTTCACAGATTCCACACGTGTGTGAGATCATGCGGTGTTTGTCTTCTTGTGCCTGGTTATTTCACAAAGCATAATGAGTTCTAGGTTCCTCCAGGTGGTCACAAATAACATGATTTCCTTCATTAAGGATGGACATTTGTTGATGGGCACTTAAGTCGATTCCATTTTGCCAAAGGTTCCCATCTTGAGGGTATAAACTAGGAATAGAGTGAAACCGGGATGTTCCCTTTATCCTGCTAGCTGGATGTAGCATTTCAGGCTACCCACTCAAAGTTCTTTATGTGTGACTTCATTCTTTCACTTGGCTCTCCTTTCCCACCAAACCTTCTGCCACGACCCAGGCAGACTTGACAATGCACTTAATGTGGCATCAAACGCAAGTCCTGTGACTTCTCCAAAATGTGACTCTTATACCTGCAAAGGTAGCAATCAGTGAGACTTGCAGGATGTGTGAAGTCATATATTAGGAAGTAGATATGAATAACAAATATTTGGTTGCACCTTGTGGTGCATACCTGAAATTCCAAAGGTCAGGAGGCTGAGACAGAAGGATCACGGTGAGTTCGAGGCCAGCCTGGAGTTTGGGATAAGAACTGGTTTTTGGAAGCACTTTTTGTTTATACTAAGTTTGGTGGGAAGACTTATATCCTCCAAATTGCTGCTTAGAAATCAGGTAGCCACCCCCACCACCATCTTCTTATCTTATCACCTCCCAGTTCCTTCCTAAGATGGGACACCCCATTTCAGCCTCTTTACTATTTGAATTTTAATGCGAGGCCTAAGAATGCAACCTGATGAACTGATGTGAATGGGGTGGAGAGATTTAAAACTTATTCTGTCTACTTATTTATTTTGTATATATGTGTATGTGCACGCACACAGGCCACAGTATGCATGTGGAGGTCAGAGGACAACTTGCAGAAGTCACCTCTCTATTTCTACCATGTAGGTCTCAAGGACCAACTTGGGGTTGTAAGGCTTGGTGGCAAATGCCTCTACCTACTGAGCCATCTTGTCTACCCCCAGAGATATTTTTTCTAATATGTTTCCTTCTTATTCTTGAGGGAGATTCTAAGAGTGCCTTTCTTCAATATACTTGTGCTTTTTAGTACCATGTCTCGCTGCCCCCTGCCCCCATGCTGTGTAAACCAATACTTTCTTGGTCTTGTCANTGTTTGGCCATTACCACTCTCTTGCCTAGAGGTAGAGGGGAGGGACAGTTCCTCCTTTGCTTCCTCTTCACCTTCCTCATAGGATTGAAGTAGTTCTGGAATCATCTTAGGATCCCACCTAAGCAGTTTTCTTTTCCTCTAAATTTCTAACTGGGTGATGTGACCACAAACTCGCACTAACTCAGCCTCACAAGTCTAGAGTCTGCCTTCATGCTGTAAATGAAAAAACACTCACATTTTCACTGGCTGCCTTTGCGTTTTTGTTGCTAATAAACCATCTTAGTTTATTGTGATTTTTTTTAATAAACTTAATTTCCCCATTCTTTCTTCCCATCTCATCATGACCAGCTGGACTACTGTAAGGGCCGCTAAGTGACTTTCCTACCTTTAATCTCACACCCCTCCAATCTACCTTGCTGTTATTGTTATTATCTCATCCCCTTAAGACCATCTCCAGGCTTTCATAGTGACAATTAGGCAGTCTGGGAAACAAATTAAAGCCAGAGCCCATGGAGTTGGTGAGGCATGACTCCTACCTTTCTTATCCACCACAAGGGAGCTACTCTAAGTGTGCCAACTGTGGACCTAATAAGAGAGTAGTGCCCCGGCAGAGCAATTCCAGGTCTGATTGTGTACTAAATTGCTGCTTAACCTGGACAGCCACATTATGTCTCTGAGACTTAGTGGGATGGTCTGATACAATGACAATAGGAAGTCAAATTTTCTTCCAAATTTACTATGTGCCAAAAAGTGTTTTGAGGCTTTGCCTGAATCTACTTGTTTGCCTATGGCCTTTGAGGCAAATACCACTAGTGTCTCCATTTTCTAGATGAGGCATAGATAAAAAATTTGGTCCAAAGGAACACAGCTAAGAAATACTAAGATGGATTCAAACTCAGGCTCCAAAGTCTGCACTTAGATGCTGTAAAAAGGAGTTGATTTTGGTGAGCTTCTGCAGTCCCTCTAGCTCTTGAAACATGCTAAGTTCATGTTCCAGAGAAGGCTGATGGTCCCCACAACAAACCCAAAGCAAAGGAACAGAGCTGTGTCAAGGTGTGACACGGCAGCCAGTTCAGTTCCTCCTCAGGCAGAGAACACTGTCTAAATATAGAACCTGCCTTACCATTGGAAGGTCTGACTAAAGTGGGTTAGTTGCCGGGTGAGGTGCTCAAGGCAGAGCAGGCAGAAAGGTGTGCCAGCTGCGCAGTAGCACCGCATAACAATGTAGGGCAAGATGCCTCCCCGAGCTCTGCCTCCCTGAGCTCTGCCTCCTTGCATCCCAGCTTGCACTGCATGCCCTTTTGCAGGATTACATAATGCTGATTAAAGTAGATACTCTATGGATCAGTCTGCCTCTTAGTGAAGCAAGGGCGTTCTGCCAAACCCTTTCCCACCAGGATGACAATTTCACGCCTTTAGGTAGAGTGTTCTTTGCTTGTTTTCAGTTTTAAGGAAATCCTGGCATGTGTCTGATCCACACATGACTGGGCTGTCTTTGGACATGCACACCTTCTAGCAATATTAAGACTTCCATTTCTGACTTGCTCATTACAAGATGTTTCCAGACTCTTTATATACTATCATGAGTTGAACTGTGCCCCTTTCTGCCTTCCTCCCTCAAGAGGCCAAGGCTTAACCCCTAATACCCATAAAAAGTGACTTTCTTTGGAATGGGGCTTTTGTAGAATATAATCCAACTGTGACAGTGCCGTACTAGATTTGGGTTTGCCTTTGCCCAACAACGGATGTCCTTATAAAAAGTAATTCAGATTAAAATGCTGACAGATTGGTTGGATGCCATACAGTGTTGTGGGTATGTATCTATAAGTTAAGGATTGTCAAGGATTGAGAACAAACTCTAGGAGCTAGAAAGAGGCACAGCAAGGTTTCTTCCCCCCCCCCCAGAAGCTTCAAAGGGAACATGGCCCTGCTGACACCTTGATTTCAGACTTCTAGCCCACAACTATGCAGGAAGTGATGATGTGGAAGCTAAGTGGAGATGCTATTTCAAGAATGCTTCAAAACTTATTACATAGACAGGAGAAGGGCAATTGCTAGAACAATAAACACCGTTCACATATTGCTGAGTGGTGGAGTCAGGCGAGGACTGAGTTACTATCCTTCAGCATAGCAATTTTGGGGTGATTAATAAGTAACCTTGATGAGAGCAGTTGAGGCGTAGGTGGGACAAAATCGTGATTATAGTGGATTCAAAGGAAAATGTTAGCAGGCAAAGTGGAAATTCAGTACAAACTCTTTGGAGGAATTTTTTTTTTCCTGCAAAGGGGGCAGAAAAATAGCTGCAGGGTGATTTGATGTCAAGGAGAGAGAGTTTGTTTATTTGTTTACTTATTAAAGAGGGAAATACTGAAACATGCTAATGATAACAACCTCTACAAAGAAGAAAATGATATAGGGGACAGACAAGAGACTTGCTGTGGCAATGTCCTTGAGTAGCTCTTGAGAGGAGAGCCAGTGAACAAGGGAGGGGCTGATCCTTAAAAAGAAGCCTTGAGTGGATTCCCTGTCACAAGAGGGAAGGCAGGATGTATGGGTACAGACACAGCTAGGTTGTTTGTTATACAAGTGAGAGCTCATGGGATTTTTCTGTGATTGCTATTTTTTTTTCTACTTTCCCAGCAGTGTGGGAAGCAAGGTCATCAGCTAAGAGTGAGGAGGGGGGAAGAGGTGGGACATGCATCCTGCGGAGTAAGAGTGAGTGGACTGAAGAAATGTAGCTGGAACATTTCCAGGCAGCAGCCTGGTCTAAAAATGTAAAAGATTATTTGATGCGTAGAAAATAAAAGTTGGGGATTTCCTAAGTCTCTGGCAGCCCATCAGTGGGCTGTGCTACAGGATTTGTGATCCAAAGAGTTCTGACCTCAGGGAGTTTAAAATCAAGTGTAAGCAACAAATAATAAACACACGAAAGGTTTGAATAATAATTTAAGACAATAGAAGAGATATATGTGACAGGGATGCATATAGAACTGCTGAATATGTTTAAAGAGTTCAGAGGAAGGAAGAAGGTGATCTCCAAGTGATATGATGGTTGAGCCTGGCAGAAAAGATAAATTCAGAGAGAGACAAGTGAGGATAAAGGAAATAATAGGAACAAAGTCCAAAGCCTAGAGGGAAAGAGACACAAATTTATCATCACCAAGTAGGGTTGCCTGATAAAATATAGGACATCCCGTTCAATTTGAATTTCAGATAAATAACAAATAAACCTTTGTATAGAAATACTGGGTGCATACTTATCTGAAATCAACTTTAACTGGCATCTGCAGCACAAAAGTTTTCAGGGGAAAATGAAAGGGATGTTCCCTTTACCCATGGGATTGAAGAATTGGAAGGATGAAAAACATATTTAATGGTGGAAGACGCTTCATAAAGCCATAGAAACAAGACCTTGTCCCCAAGATGCCATTGGTGACACTTGACACAGCAATGAAGATAGAAGATCAAGCAATAGATATGGACTACTGTGTAGAGAAGTTTGGCAATGAGAAAAGGAACCACATGGTCCCCAGGCTCTGTTCTCACAGCTGCTGCCACACTGTGTGCACTTGGACAATATGTGAACAACGAAGATCCCATCTTTGAGCTACTCTGTAAAGGTCAGAGACTGACTAAACGATAAGGGATCAGTGCCCCTAGCTTGGAAATCAGCTATCCCTTGTCGAGGAAAAAGACAAGCAAAGGAGACACTTAAATTACAGATGAAATAAGAAAGGAGGAAGAAGAGGAAGAGAGATGTCCTAGTGTTGTCAAAGGTGCATTTTTTACATGAACTCACAGCAGCAGGGATATGAGTACAAATGGGGACAAGACTATACCTATCAGCATCCCATCATGGATGGTGCAGGGATTCATGAGGCCCCACCCCTCCCTAAGGAGCTATAGGCTGTTAATGGTCACAGTGGGAGGGGGAGTAATATTCCTCAGTGGTATAGTGCTGTGGGATAATGCTCTGTACACTGGTTTAATATAATGCTGATTGGCCAGTAGCCAGACAGGAAGTATAGGGGGGGAGAGGAAGGCTGAGTCAAGAGTCTCCAGCCAGATGCAGAGGAAGCAAGATGACAAGGCAGAATTGAGAAAAGGTACTAAGCCACGTGGCTAAACATAGATAAGAATTATGGGTTAAATTAAATGTAAGAGCTAGTCAGTAATAAGCCTGAGCTAATGGCCAAGCAGTTATAATTAATATAAGCCTCTGTATAATTATTTTTATAAACAGCTGAGGGACCGCCAGGCCAGAGGAACACAGGGCCTGGCAAGACCAGGCAGGACACAGGAAAACTTCCAACTACAGTAGAGCCACTGGCAAGTTGCCCTTGATAAAGTAAATAAGCTCCACCCATGCCCATGCTGGCAACCCTAATTAAACACACACAAAAAGACATGGAAGCTTATGGGGAATTTGTTGATAAGAAGAAGGGGTTGAGTGGGGAGAGGAAAGAAATAAGAGAGGATAATGAAGAGGGGAATTGATTTATATACGTTAAATGTGCACAAATTTGAGAATAATTTTCAAAGCATATTGTTCAATAGTAAGCTCTCAGATTGGAATCAGACTCTGAATCTCAGACTATAAATCGTTTAAGTGAAAACACTCCTTTGTCCAAGGAGGCCTGGCCTGTATTACGTTTATTCCTTTGAGAATGGGTAGATGAGAATGTCCAAGAGCTTCCGGGAGAGTCAAGTGACCACTGTGACAAAGACAAAGGCAGAAATTTCTCTCCTGGGCCACTAGAGTCAGGGGCCTGGTGACTGAGGATGGCAAGTCCAAGGGCTATAAACTACCAGTGGGCAGAAGTGTTGGAATGACAGAAACATGTAACCAGTGAGTCTATAGCAATGTTTCCTCCTTAGGGGCCTCAGTGTTCTATGGTATCAGTACAGAATATTTATTGTGGAAATGTCTGCCCTCAGGAAGAAGAAGTAACAGCTCTTGGAAGGGATGTTTTTAAAATGAGGGTTAACAGAGTGAACTATGACAATAACTGCTAATGGATTAGGGTCAGGGACAGTGCAGTACTCAGAGATCTTAAAAATATTGTCATCTATCTTTCTCCCTGAACAGCATATTCATCTTGCTAGTTCCTCTAGCTAATTAGATTGTTAACTCTGTCTATTTATAGCAACAAACACTTCACTGGCATGTAGAAAATGCTGATTATTAATCAGGGTCCTCCACTGACTCAGGGTGGAATGAAAGGTGATTATTCAAATTAGATTTAGGCTAAGGTCTAATGACCTCACAGATATCATCCTGATTTTCTAAGTACTCATCTTTGAAAGATGCAGAGATTTGGGTCTCCTGGAGCCTTGGGGTGAACAGTGATGCTGAATTTAGGCATCCGCCCCCCACCTTGTCCTTAAAAGGATTGTACTCTCTTCTATACAAGTACCTGTGCACCTGCCAGCTCATGACTTAAAATCAGCACCACCAAGTAAATCATTATACAAAGTAGTTATGGATGTAGAATTTTAATAGCAAATCAATGGAAGTTAATTTTCCCAGATGCTATTATGGAGGGTGTTCACCAGATCTGTCTCTATCATATATCATACTACTTTATGCTTTGGGAGAAAAGCTAGGCTCTTATGTGGGTGATTTTAACAAAAGACAGACATTGTAATGACCCAATCTTCTCTTCTAGATTTGGCCAGCATCCTGCCCAACATTTAACCATTATTCTGGCAGCTGAAAATAAGGTCAGGGTAGGTAGGGCAGAGGAAGAAAACTTAAGAGGAATTTTCTGAAATAAGGCTTTCCTCAACTATTAATGGAGATGACTGTGCAGGCCAACAGCTGCTGTCCCCTCCAAACCTACTACTCACTTAGGCTAAACATGTTACTTTAAGTTCCTGCCATGCTTGGGCCCTAGGAATTCTCAAGTGTAGGTATGCTGCTGACCAAGTGAAGTAGGATTACTATTTTCCTCCCTCTCCAGCCATCTCTTTTTCGAGACAAGGTCTTCTGTGTAGTCCGGATGGGAACTTTCCCTCCTCTGTGTCAGCATTCTCAGTGCTGGGATNCTAATCACATACTACCACACCTTATATTGATCTTTTTTTTTTCTTCCTTAAGCAACTGGAGATATTTCCTATTTAATTCTTTTTTCATTTCCTTTAGAGATTCTGAGAAACCTAGACATGTTTTCAACTTTTTGGTTGTGTGCTGGTTAATGGTGTTGTTTGTTTGTTTTGTAAACGATACAAAGCAGCGTCAAATTGGAAGAGGGGCCCTCAGATGAGAAAATGTTTCCATCAGATTGGTCTATAGACAAGCCCGTGGGACATTTTATTGATTAATTATTGATATGGGATGACCCAGCTCCCTGTGGGTGGTGTTACCACCAGGGAGGTGGCCCTGAGTTGTATAGGAAAGCAGGCAGAGCAAGCCAGTAAGCAGCATTCCTCTATGGACTCTGCTTCAGTTCCTGCCTTCAGGTTCCTGCCTTGAGGTCCTGCCCTGACTTCCCTTCATGATGGGCTGTAAGGGGTAAGGTAATTAAACCTCCCCTGCCCGGGTGTATTTGATCATGGGCTTTATCACAGCAATAGAAAGCAAACTAGGGCAGGTGGCATGGGGGAGGGGGAATGCATGCTGTTATTATTGCTATTTATCTGATGTGTATCTTAGGAATTATTTAGTTCTAAGTAACAGAAATCACCCTCAGCAACCACAAACAGGTGCGAGGTCTCCAGAATGTGCAGCTGGGACTTGCAGAGATCCACACAAAGATGCTCCACACTCCTCTGTGAGCTGTTAGCTGTCTTTGCTGCTCTCTTGATTATCTGCCTCTTCTCTGTTTCCTTGGCAGACTAACTCTGTCTGATTCACTTGCTTCTCATAGGTGCCTTTAAATGGTACTCCTCCCAGTCTTTGAGTTTTAAGATACTCATATTCTAGATCCCATAGATACCTGACTTAATTCTTCTAATGGTTTAAGAGGTTGGGGGAGATGGCTCTGAGTCAGAGCACTGGCTGTGAATGCAAGGGGTGCACTCATGTAAAAGCAGGGTAGGGTCTTGCATACTTGTGAGTCCCCCATCATTAGGAGAGAGACGGGTCTTTATGAGGAGTTCACTGGCTAGCCAGGCTAGCAGAAATGATGATCCTCAGGTTCAGTGAGAGGCCCTGTCTCAGAAAGTAAGATGGAGAGTGACAGGGATGACACTAGACATCTGCCTCTGGCTTCTGCATGCACATATACATGGACACATTCCCCCTGCACACACATGTGTGCATATACCATTACACACACACACACACACACACACACACACACACACACACACACACACACACGTACACAGCATAAACATGTTTCACATAAAATTCACCATTTTAAAATGTATAATTCTGTGGGTTTAATATATTTACTTTGTTACCCAGCCATCACCACTAATTTCAGAATATTTTTATCACCCTGAAAGAATTATCAGCAAGTCAAAATTATCCCTTGTTCTCATTCCTTGTACAACCACTAATCTGATTTCTGTCTTTATGTTTTTTTTTTTATTCTGGACATTTGACACAAACAGCGTACAATATATGTTCTTTTATGCCCTGCCTGTTTCATTTGGCATAATGTTTTTAGATTTGTTTATATCATGGCATAAAGCAAGACTCCATTATTTTTATTACTAAATAATATTTCATTTGTGGATATATTGCATTTTGTTTATTCACCAGCTAAAGGATATATCTGAGCTATTTTTACTTTTTGGCTATTATCAACAATGCTGCCATGAACTTTTTTTAAAAAAAGAATTGGAATATCTGTTCTTCATTGATGAAGAAAAATTGCATATATTTATGTGCACAATATGATTTGTGTGTGCATGTTTGAGACAAAATTTGGCTATGCATAGCCAAGGCTGGCCTTGAACTTCAAGTCTAGGAGTCTCCACCTCACAAGGACCAGAATTACAGGTGTATCCTATTACACCAGCCAATATGATGTTTTCATATGTGTCTATATTATGAAATGATTAAATCAAGCTAATTATCATATCTGCTCCTTACATATTTAATCATCTCTGTAATGAGGACATTTAAAATCTACTCTCTTGGCAGTTTTCAAGTGCCTTTTTTCATTGTTAATTACAGCCAGTTGTCATGTTGTACAGTAGATCCCTAGAACTTCTTTCTAAATAGAAAGATACTCATATACTGTACCCAGGGTCTCCCCATCACTATCCCTCCCTCCCTCCCAAGTGCCTGCCAATCACTATTCTGTTACACTTCTCTGGATTCACAGAAGCTTTCCCATTCAAGTAGGATCACATGGTATTTGTCTTGCTGTCCCTAGCTTATTCGTTAATATCTTTAGGTTCATCCATGTTTGTGAAAACACAGTACTTATTTTCTGTTCCTGAATAGTATTAATATGTTATGTTAATACATATGCCACCTTTAAAAATTCCATCTATCTGCTGATGGACCCTTAGGTTGTTCCCATGTCTTGGGATAATGCTGCAGTGAGCCCAGGAGTTCAGACATTGATTTGGAACGCTGATTTCGGTTCCTCTGGGTGTATACTGATTTATATGGTAACTCGATTTTTCATTTTTTGAGAAACTTCTATAATATCTTCCAACATGAGCATATTATTTTCACCACCAACAGTGTAAGAGCATTTTCTTTCTCCACATCCTCAACAATGCTTATCTTTCATCTTTTTAATAAAGTTAATCTAACAAATGTGAGGGCAAGTCCACAAAGGTTTTGTTTTGCATTTCTCTAATGATTAGACTTTTTTCCCTACACAAATATTGGTTACCTGTATGTCCCCTTTGAGAACTATCCATTCAANTCCTCTATCCATTTCTTCAGATGAAATATCACTGAAGTTGATTNACATATGTGGAACTATCCTTTCAACTTAGAGATAAGTTCCATCTGATCATGTGAATGGTTATTCTTTTAGTCACTTTATTCTAACCAGCTCACCAATAAAAACATTACACAGCTGTTTAAGGAAGCCACTCAAGCCTTTGCCCAGTCCAAATCT
>LZPO01017444.1:68651-85061 GCA_001675575.1 Neotoma lepida
ATTGTACACAGGAAGGGTAAGATAGTTGATGTCTCAGTCAGGAGTAGACAGCTAACAGGTCAATAGGAACTCAACCTGAAATTGCTGTCACAGCAGCTTGTTAGAGCTTTTGGCTTTGATGTACAACTACACCACTTTGTAATTCAGCAAGCACGGTGCTTAGGGACTATTCCNTTAGGTGCAGCTGTAACCAGAAGTCAGGTGATCCCAGCCCAGCTCCTGCTAGAGCTATGACCTTGGTAAGATATCTCAGTGCTTCTAAGATTATTTCTTCATTTGTTAGGACAGTAGTGTGGGTGTGGGACTTTCCTAACCCTGGTTGACCAGAAAGTCCTTTAAGAAAGAAAAGAAAAAGTATTTTCAATAGAATAAAGCNGAACAGATTAGAATTTTNTTGGGGCATTTTTCTCTGTGGGATGGGAAAAGTGGGAGATGAGGGCTGACATAGATCAGAAGCAGGTGTTGCATATTTTGATTTGCTTGCTGTCACCGAGGCTGGTGTTATTTTTCCCCTTTTGTGGATGAGTTAACAAGCTCAAAAATGAGTTACTGTTGGTTGGTACTCAATAGAGACAAGGCTTGAAGAACTGTGTCTAACTCTAAAGTTATATCACTGGANGTGATTTCCACCTCCAACGTCCAGCCTACTCTATTTTTTCTGCAAGAACAGCCCATCTCTTCTCCTGTGCTACTACTGCTTCTTGTTGTGAGATGCTGGAAACCGTTAGCTTTACTGAGTCATGAGGATTAAACGAGCTAGTCAGTGCTAGTGCCTGGTCAGGTGTGGGCAAAGAAACAGTGCCTCATCCATACTGCTGACTCCATAGAGCTCCCTAAGTTCAAGCTGTGCCTGGAGGCTTCCCTTCTCCCTTCAGCGGGAAGAATGAGGAGATGTCATTGCCTATTATCTTTCCATTTTTACTGANATTAAAACATTATTGGAAAATACCCTTAAATATCTTCCAAGCCATGCTCCTGAGCAAGTTCTCCGAGGGAAAGATTCCTCCTCAGTGAAGGGCAAGAATGNACCCCGAGTTTATNCTCAGTGACAGATGACTCAGGGTGGGGCGTTCTGACGTCATTGGTCATTGTATCTGTATTTTCTTTATAGCTGAAAGACTCAGNGCCATTATTTTCTTCTAGTGCCCGTTATCAATTGCACTTAATATACACCAGTTAATGAGATGTTAATAAAGTCTGTGAAATAATATTATTTTACTTTAAGAGGATGATTTGAATCCACACACTTCAATCCCCTTCCTTCTCCTCAACTCATTTGAAATGTTCAAGGACATATTAAACATATTTCTGAATAACTTGAGAACAGAAAATGATGCCACTGTCAGGCCAGAAACTGGAAGAGCTTTGTAGAAAACACAGTTAAAATCAAACTAGACTTAGGGTCTCACCACATATGCCATAATAAGAAAATATTATTTTATGAAATTTGTATTTAGAATTTGTGTGTGTGTGTGTGTGAGTTGAATTGTGTCAAAAAGATATATTTAAATCTTTTCTCCCAGTGGCTGTGCATGTAACCTTATTTGGGATTAAGATCTTTGTGTATTCAATCACATTGAAGTCTGGATGAANGTGGACTCTCAACCAATGACAGGCAACCAATGTGGCAATGCAATATTCTGAAAATATCTCATGCAATTTAAGAGATTGTAACTTTTGCTGGACCTCATAGCCAAAGTTAATAACATACCTAAAGTCACTTGAGACTTAAGACTGCCAGNCTACTGTATACTCAAATCTTCCTTTAAGAAAGCATAATCCACCCAACTTCCTTGGATTTCCCAACTTTTACAACCCAAACTAACACATGCTGCGATCTTAAGTTATATACTCTTCCATGCCTCTGACCCAGAGTAATGCATCTGTATCTTTTGCCAAAAGCAGAAAATACAGTCGTTGAAAGTGTAGAAACTGATGACATGACTGCTCCAAAGTGTGGTTGAGAGGAGGTTTTTAATGTAGATCTGAGAGAGAGTACAGCCAGAGACGTCTGGAAGAGCCTAGAGCAGAGAGAGAACGTATTCCAGTATTCCAGTCCTTCCCGTGTGCTCTCTATGTTGTTCAATAGACAATAAGTGAAGACTTTTGTTAGAGACAGACAGACAGTCACACCACCCCCAAACAGACACACATGGGGATAGACACACACAGAGACAAGGTAAAACAGATTCACCAAAGAGTCTGCAGATAGGTACAGATTCGGACTCTTGCAACAGACAGACAGAACAACCCTTTCACAAGGGTCGCATAGCAGATATCCTGCATAGCAGATATTTACATTATGATTCACAACAGTAGCAAAATTACAGTTATGAAGTAGCAATGGAAATAATTCTATGATTGAGGGTCCCCACAACATGAGGAACTGTATTAACGGGTCACATCATGAGGCAGGTTGAGAACCACTAGTCTCAGTTTCTGGCCTGACATTGGCATCATAGCAGTAGTAGACTGAACATGACCAGCAGACTGGTCTTGGCCACAAAAGAAGAGAGAGAAGAGATGAGGTCAGCATGTGTCTTGGTATGCTAACAGGCACCACAGACAGCCATTTGTCCCCTGCTTCTTTTGGACTTGACAGAAAGCAACTTCCTAAAGTCTACCATACAGGTTAAAAGCAATCATTTATGGATATTGGTTGATAAGCAGTGATGTTTGTTGTTGGGGTCACCTGGGATCAGTTGGAGCCAGTGACTTAATCCCTTGTAAAAGATTTCTGTCAAGTATTCCAGTCATTCCCATGTGCTCTCTATGTTGTTCAATAGACAATAAGTGAAGACTTTTGTTAAAGACAGACAGACAGTCACACCACTCACAAACAGACACACATGAGGATAGACACACAGAGACAAGATCAAACAGATTCACCAAAGAGTCTTCAGGTAGGCACAGATTCAGACTCTTGCAACAGACAGACAGAGGACAGAAGACACAAGGAACAAGTAGAGAATTCAAATCTGAACNTGTTCTTGGTTAAATGGCTCTACAGGGCAGTGCTTTTATTTCTTTCCTTAATGCAACATATGCGTTATTGGTAACTTAGTCTTAATCACTAATGTGTTATAGTTCACATAGGTGCTCTTATGAGAAATAGAAAATTTAGAGATTAATATAGCTCTAAGCCAAGGCTATGCCAAGAACTCTTGGNAGCTACCAGGAGTTAGTGGGGCAAGGAAAAATTTTTGCTTGGCGTCATCAAGGGAGTGTGATACCACAGAATCCTTCCTTACGAACTGCCAGCCCCTGGAGCTTTGGTTCTCGACCTGTGGGTCATGACCCCTTTGGGGGTTGAGCAACCCTTTCACAGGGGTCACATAGCAGATATCCTGCATAGCAGATATTTACATTATGATTCACAACAGTAGCAAAATTACAGTTATGAAGTAGTAATGGAAATAATTCTATGGTTGGGGGTCCCCACAACATGAGGAACTGTATTAACAGGTCACATCATGAGGCAGGTTGAGAACCACTGGTCTAGAACTATGAGAAACCATCATTTAAAATCACCGGGTTGTCGTAATTTGCGATGACAACTCTAGGAAACAGATACGAGTTTGATTGGAAAAGTCAGGAAGTGAGTTCAGGGAAGTATTGACCCACATGCAGTTAGCAGAGCCCCAGATNATTCCCCAAGCTCATGTAGCGTGGGACAAATCTGAAGCCTGTAAATGACCAAAGGAAGTTGGCTCTGGGCTGCACATGGAGCAGCTGGGTATGACCTGCAATGTCAAGTGAAATGGAACCATTATCACAGCAGGTTCCCACTGAGCCTGAAGAGAGGGCTGGCGCAGGAAATTGTATCACAAGCAGGAAAGCCCAGGAGTTCACTTCATTGCATAAGTTTTCTCCTGACTTCAGGGTACAAACTAAACTGACAATGTTGTAAAAATAAAACTAGAAAAACATGAAACAATCCTCTCTCCTTTGTCTGAAGCTAAACTGCTTAACTGGGAAGACTCATATACCTCTGTTAAGCCATATCTTAANTCCTGAAATAGGAAAACTGTAGACATTAATTCATTAAAATGCACATTTTATTAGGTACTTCCTATGTGCTAGGGATCAGGCTTAGGATAAAGATTTCATTCAGAGGTAATTGTGAGTTCAATTCTCCTGCTTGGGATTCTTCAGCTTGGGATATGTAATAGGGTCCAGGCCAATATAGCAAAACCCTGTCTTTAAAACCAAACTGAATCAAACAACAACAAATTTTATTTAAAATGTCCTAAGGGTCCATTCCCTGAGGACTCTGCCTTTTGGGGCAGACTCAACTTAGCTCTTCCCCTCTGGTCCCTCAGCTTTCNCCTCTAGCCATCTCCATTCCTTCNTGTCAGCCACCTATACCTATTNTCATTTGCAGTCTTGTAGCCTCATGCTTGCAGGTGCTCTCCTCACACCCAAATTCCACTCACTGGAGGCTCTACCTCTCAGAACAAACCCAGGGTCCCCTAGTGCTTTCATCCTTGTCCCTCCAGACACATTTATTGTTTGTCCTACTGCATCCTAATTTCAGGAGCCCTCTCCTCCTTCATTCCCCGAGGACCCTGACTCGTGGCGTGTACTGGATTCTTGTAGCGGCATAGCCACTCTCAGNCTTGTCACCTAGGATGCCTCTGGCCCTCTCTGCCACTCACCAACCTGCACAACACTCTACCAGGGACCACAGGCCAACACACACTGTGTAAGATCCTGATGGGGTGACAGCAGCCAAAAAATGGAATGCCCTCCCAACAAAGGCAAGACCAGACATCAAAACTTAGAAACACCTCAGTCATCATAACCCCAGAGGCCTGGACCCCAGTGTTAAAACACAAACATGAACAGCCAAGACAATTTACCTCCACTAGAACTCAGTAACCCTTTTACAGTGGGCCCTGAGAAATGTAATAACTGATGTACAAGACAAGGATTTCAAAATAGCAATTATGAATATGATCAAGGACCTTAGAGGACATGAATAAATCTCTTAATGAAGAGCATAAAGACACAAACAGTTGAATGAAATAAGGAAAACAGTTAAAAACATGAAAGTAGAGTTTAGCAAAGAAATGGAATCACTAAAGAACACCCAAACTAAAATAAAACTAGAAATGAAAACTTTAGGTTATCAAAAACTTCAGAGGTAAACCTTACCAACAGATTACAAGATATGGAAGAGAGACTCTCAGGTGCTGTATACAAGGTAGAGCATTCCTCAGTGAAAGAAAATGTTANATATAAAAAATCCAGGCACTATCTAGCCTATCTAGGAAATCAGGGACNCTATGTAAAGACCAAATCTATGAATAATAGGGATAGAGGCAGGAGAAGAAAGCCAGGTCAAAGGCACAGAAAATATTTTCAACAAAATCATGGAAGAAAATTTCCCCAACCTAAAGGAGGAGGTGCCTATCAAGGTGCAAGAAATATATTGTCTTAGTTAGATTACTATTGCTATGATAAAACACCATGATCAAAGCAACTTGGAGATGAAAGGGTTTATTCAGCTTATGCTTCCGCATCACTGTTCATCACTGAAGGAAGTCAGGACAGGAACTCAAACAGGGCAGGAACCTGGAGGCAGGAGCTGATGCAGAGGCCATGGAGGGGTGCTGCTTACTTACTGGCTTGCTTCTCCTGGCTTGCTCAGCCTGCTTTCTTACAGAACCCAGGAGCACCAGCTCAGAGTGGCCCCTTCTACAATGGACTGGGTCTTCCCACATCAATCACTAATTAAGAAAATACCCTACAGGCTTGTCTGCAGCCTCATATTGTGGAGACATTTTTCTTGATTGAGGGTTCTTCCTCTCTAACGACTCTAGCTTGTGTCACGTTGACACAAAACTGGCTAATACAAATACAAACACCAAATAAACAAGACCAGAAAGTAAATTCCCCAACAGATTACAAGATATGGAAGAGAGACTCTTAGGTAATAACAACACATAATAACCAAAAAACTAAACATATAGAATAAAGAAAGGATATTAAAAGTTGTAAGGGAAAAAAATCAAATAACATATAAAGGCAGACCCATCAGAGTAACACCTGACTTCTCAGTAGNGACTCTGAAAGCCAGAAAGGACTGGATGGATGTTTATTTCATCCATCCCAGATGCAATCCCAGACTACCATACCTAGCAAAACCATTAACCACAGTAGGTGGAGAAAGGAAAACATTTCACAATAAAACCAAATTTAAGCAGTATTATATACCAATCCAGCTTTACAGAAGGCACTAGAATGAGAACTCCAGTCTGGATAGATTAACCATACTCAAGAAGATACAAAGGATAAACTCCAGATCAATAAATCAAAAGAGGAGGAAAATAAAAACATACACCACAACAAAATAAANACTGCTCATTGATAACTATNAATATCAATAGTCTCAACTTCCTAATAAAAAGACACAAACTAACAGATTCGATTAGAATATTAGATCTATCTTTCTGCTGCATCCAAAAAACACACCTTAATATCAAGGATCAACATCACTCACAGTAAAAGGATGAAAAAGGTATTCNAAGCAAATGGACTCAAGAAGNAAGCAGGTGTAGCTATTTTAATATCTGACAAAATAGATTCAAACCAAAACTAATCAGAAGAGGTAGAGAAGTACACCACATACTCATCAAAGGAAAGGAATCCACCAAGAGGATTTTGCAATTCTAAATATCCATGCACCAAATACAAGGGCACCCAAGTTAGTCAAAGAACACTACTACAGCTGAAATTACATATTGACCCTCACACAGTGATAGTGAGTGACTTCAAAATCCCATACTTGCCAATGACAGGTCATCCAGACAAAAACTAAACAGAGAATTGCTGGAGTTAAGCATCATAAAAACATCATAAATCAGTGGACCTAGCAGATATTCACAGAACATTTTACCCAAACACAAAAGAATATACTTTCTTCTCAGCATCTGAAAGAACTTTCTTCAAAATTGACCATGTGCTTGGACACAAAATAAGTCTCAACAGATACAAGAAAATTGAAATAACACCCTGTGTCCTCTCTGATTAAAACTGGCTATCAACAACAGAAACAACAAAGGTTCACAATTCACAGAAACTGAACAGCTCACAACTAAATGAAAAATGGGTCAACAGAAATTAAAACTGTTTAGAAATGAATGAAAATGAAAACACAGCATACCCAAACCTATGAGACACAATGAAGGCAGTTTTAAGCGGCAAGTTCATAGCACTAAATGACTACATTAAAAAAAAAAGACTGGAGAGATCACATATTAGCAACTTAATGGCACACCTTAAAGCTCTAGAACAACAAGAAATAATACTCAAAAGGAGTAGATAGATGGATTGCCAAAGGCCTTTACTGCATCTACTGAGATGATCATGTGGTTTTAGTTTTTCAGCCTGTTTATGTGGTAGATTGTATTCATCAATATAGGTATTTTGAACCATCCCTGCATCTCTGGGATGAAGTCCACTTGATCATGGTGGATAATCTTTTTGATGTGTTCTTGGATTCAGTTTGCTAGTATTTTATTGAGAATTTATACCCAAAGGATTGGATTTCTTGATATGTGCAACCTACCAAAGTTAAAGAGCAGAATAAGTGATTTAAACAGACCCGTGACTCCCAAGTGGAATAGAAGCATAAGTAAAAATCTCCCAACCAAAAAGTCCAGGGTCTTATGGATTCAGTGCAGAAATCTACCAGATTTTCAAAGAAGAATTAATGCCAATTCTCCTCAAATTATTCCACAAGTTAGAAACTGAAGGAACATTTCTGATTCTTTTTACAAGTCCACTTAAACCACACAAAGACAGTACAAAAAAGAAAATTACAGACTACTATTCTGTTATGAACAAAATATTAGCAAACCAAATCCAAGAGCACATGAAAAGGATTATNCACCATGATCAAGTGAGCTTCATCACAGAGATGCAGGGATAGTTCAAAATATGTATATCAATAAATACAGTATACCACATAAACAGACTGAAAGACAAAAATCACATGATCATTTCAGGAGATACAGTAAAGGCCTTTGACAAAATTCAACATCCCTTCATGATAAGGTCCTGAAGAGACTCAGGGATATATATTTCAACATAATAAAGGCAATTTACAGCAAGCACATAGCTAACATCATCCTAAATGGAGAGAAACTCAAAGCATTTCCACTAAAATCAAGAATAAGACAATGTACTTACTCTCTCCGTACTTATTTAGTATGGTACTTACTTAGGTAAAACAATAAGTTAACTGAAAGAGATCAAGGGGATACAATAAGGAAAGGAAGAAGTCAAAGTATCTACTTGTAAGTGATACAATTTTATCCATAAATGACCCTAAAAACTACACCTGGAAACTTCTACAGCTGATAAACACTTTCAGCAAAGTAGCAGGATACAAAATTAACACACAAAAATCAGTAGCCTTCCTATATTATTTGTATATAGAATCATGGAAAGAATCATGGAAACAATAGCTTTCATAGTATCCTTAAAATAACATCTTAGGGGAACTCTAACCAAGCAAGTAAAAGATTTGTATAATAAAAACATTAAAACATCAAAGAAAGAAATTGAAGAAAACACCTGAAGATGGAAAGATTTCCCATGCTCATGGATCAGTAGAATTAGTATAGTAAAAATGGCCATTCTACCAAAGCAATCTATAGATTCAACACAATCCCCATCAAAATTTCAACCTAATTCCTGTCAGAAATTAAAAACACTATTTTCAGCTTCAGATGTATTATTGTTTGTTTTAACTTTTTTGAGGGGCCAGCCACCCAGCTCCCAAATAAATCACTCATGGAAGCTTATTCTTAATTATAAATGCCTGGCCTTAGCTTGGCTTGTTTCTTGCCAGCTTTCTTTAACTTTAAATTATCCCATCTACATTTTGCCTCTGGGCCTTTCCTATTCTCTTACTTCTGTAAATCTTACTCTTGCCCCTTGTTTCCTCCTCCTCCTCTTGCTTCTTCTTTTTCTCTGGCTACTTCTTCCTTCTCCTCCCAGATTTCTCCTTCTATATATTCCCTCTGCCTGCCAGCCCCACCTATCCTTTCTCCTGCCTTGCTATTGGCTGTTCAGTTCTTTATTATACCATTAGGTGGTTTAGACAGGCACAGTAACACAGCTTCACAGAGTTAAACAAATGCAACGTAAACAAAAGTAACACACCTTAAAATAATATTCTACAACACAGATGGAAACAAAAAACTCAGGATAGCTAAAAACAAACCTGAATAATAAAGGAAATGTTGGAGGTGTTACCCATCCAAGATTTCAAGTTGTACTACAGAGCTAGAGTAATAACACAGCATGGTGTTGTCATAAAAACAGACATATTGGCAAATGGAATTGAGGACCCAGACATAAATCCATACACCTTTGGACACCTGATTTTTGACAAAGAAGCCAAAAATACACACTGGAAAAGAGACAGCAGCTTTAACAAATGGNGCTTATTGAACTGGTTGGCTGCATGTAGAAGAATGCAAATAAATCCATATTAATCACTCTGCACAAAACTCATCTCCAAATGGATCAAGTGCCTACACATAAGGCCAGATACTCTGAATCTGCTAGAAGGGAAAGCAGGGAATAACCTTGAATATATTGGTACAGGAAAAGACTTTATTCAGGGGANACTGATAGCACAGGCACTAACAAAAGTTANTAAGTGGGACCTCATGAAACTGAAGGCTTCTGTANAGCAAAAGACACCATCATCTGGACCAGTGGTTCTCAACATGTGGGTCTCAATACCTTTGGGGCATCAAATGACCCATTCACAGGGGTCACATATCAGATATCTTGCATACCAAATATTTATATTATGATTCACAACAGTAGCAAAATTACAGTTATGAAGAAGCAACAAAAGTAATTTCACGGTTGAAGGTTACCACAACATGAGGAACTGTATTAAAGGGTCACACCATTAGGAAGATTGAGAACCACTGATTTGNACAAAGTGGCAAGCCACAGAATGGGCAAAGGTCTTTACCAATTACACATGTCATAGAGGATTAGTGTCTAAAGTATATAAAGAACAACAATAACAAAAAACCCTGGACATTAAGAAAACAAATAGCCCAATTAAAAATGGGGTACAGAAGTAAGCCAAGAGTTCTCAAAAGATGAAACACAAATGACTGTGAAACACTTAAAGAAATGTTCAACATCCTTAGTCGTCAGGGAAATGCAAATTGAAACTACTTTGAGATTTTATCTTACAACAGTCACAATGTCCAAGATCAATAAAACAAATGACAGCTCATACTGGTGAGGATTTGAGGGAAGAGGAACACTTATTGCTGGTGGGAGTGCAGNCATGAGTGGACACCATGGAAACCAGTGTGGCAGTTCCTTAGGAAGCTGGGAATATCTACCTCAAGATCTAGCTATACCATTCTTGGGCATATACCTGAAGGACTTTACTTCCTACTATAGAGATACTCATCCATGTTCGCTGCTGCTCTATTCATAGTAGCCAGAAATTAGAAATAGCCTCAGTGTCTATCAGCTGATTGTATGGATAATGAAAATGGGATGCATTTACACAATAGAATATTATTCATCTGTTTAAAAAATCCAAAATTATGAAATGTGCAATTAAATGAATGGTGGTAGAAAAAAATCAACCTAAGGTAATCCAGACCTCAAAAGACAAATATTGAATGTCTTCTCTTATATGTGGATGTTAGCATTTAAGCCTTCAATAGGTGTATTACAAACTATGTGCCACAGAGGTCAGATATGGAGTAAGGGACTGGGGNAGGGGATGGTCTCCTAAGAAAAGGGAAATAGAATATATTGTTTTGAAGTGACAGAGGAGGGTGAGTAGGAAGACTAAATGGGGAGGGTGAAGGAAGAGGGGGGAAGGGAAGGAATATGGGGAGGGACTACAAACATCAAGGGCCAACTGAGAAACCATATGGAAAACTACCACTGTAGAAGCTTCCTAAAATACATACACATATTAAAGAAATCTAAATGGCATCACCAAAAAAACAGGAGATAATACCCCAACTAGACATCTTACACCACCAAGTAAAACCTCCAGTGCCAAGAATAAGTTATATATAATTGAGTTATTGGCTAAAGGGGCACCAAGAAAACCCACAAACACCTCAGGCTATTACCAAGGCTGTTAGTAGCTCTATTGCTAAAAACAACANTTACATATTTCATCAAAGACATAGAATTCAATCTGGTACCTAACTAGAGCTTTCACTCCTACTGACTAGCNTTGATGGTACTGGCAGGTACTTGNCATGCTACCAGAGGGGAAAGGTAAACATCAAGCCAGGTANAAACCCTGTATCTACCATGGTGCNTCTACCTACAAGATAAGCTGGTGCAATAGTGGCACAAANGTTGCAGGAGNAATCANNCACTTTCTGATTGAATTTAAGGCCCGTTCCATGAAACAAAATTCATGCCTAACACTGCTTGGGTAGCCGTGAACCTGAGACCCAATAGGCCATCGAAAACAAAGNACTATTGTTCTGCTAAAGGAACATAGCAATAAAATGTCTCCTAATACATTCAACTATACCCATAGATTGGTTCCTCACTCAGCCATCATCAGAAAAGCTTCTTGCAGTAGATGGGAACTAACACAGAGTTCCACAGATGGACAACATGCCCAGAGGAAGAGATTTTGGAACACTGTCCTAAATGGGATGTCTTCAACAAACCCTCCCTTCAGAGCTGAGGGAGCTATGTGGAAAAGGGGACGGAAAGATTGTAAGAGCCAGAGGAGATAGATGACTCCAAAGGAAAGTGTCTTCCAAGCACAACAGGACTGACCCACATATAAACTTAGAGAGACTGTGGTAGCATGGACAGGGCCTGCCCAGGTCCCAGCCAGATGGGTTCCCAGAACTGAAAGGGGGAATGTGCACAGGCCCCCACCCCTAATCAAGAAGCTATTTGCACTTAACATCTGCTTGCAAAGGAAAAATTAGTTTTTTCCAATGGAATGTCATTGGGTATATAAACCACACTTCAGGGCAGGGTTCATGCCCTGGATTAGATGATCAGAACAAAATGAACTCAACTGTATTTTTGTAGACTTTGTGTTTCAAATTGCTTTATTTGGGCATTTTTTGTCTTATTGTTCTTTTGTTTGTATATTTTAATTTCCATCTTTTTGTGGGGGTTTGTGTGTGTGTGTNTGTGTGTGTGTGTGTGTGTGTGTGTGTTAGTGTCTTGGTGTTTTTTAAAGAGGGATAGAAAGAAAGGGTGTGGAGATGTGTGAAAGGGGAGGTGGGTAGGATCTGGGAGAAGTTGGGTGAGGGGAAAAGTATGATCAGAATATACCATATGAAAAAAAATTTTTTATAAAAAATAGTTTTTTAAAAAGGTACAATGATAGATCAGGAGAGATGGCTCAGTGGTTTAAAGTACTTGTTGCTCTTGTAGATGACCTGTGTTCAGTTCCCTGCACCAACACAGTGGCTCACAAACACCCATAACTCTAGTTCCAGGGGATCCAATACCCTCTTCTGACCTCTGTGGGCACCAAACATTCACGTGGTGTGCATACGTGCAGGCAGAATACACATACACATAAAATAAAAGAAATAAAAGCTACAAGGATAGAAGGATTGCTAAATAGGGAAGAATCACTAAGCCTGGGGAATATTTTAATAAATATTTGAAGAATTAAAAAGGGAAGCCAGAGGTTATAACTTCTGATATAAACTTACTCAAAGAACATAAGAAGAGAAATGGGAGATTTACCAATTCTTTTTAATACTTCAATACAAGATTAGTGAGGACACTCAATTTATGAAAATAGAACACTCTGAGGGTGGGAAATATTGCCATAAGAACAAAAATAGAATCCTTAAATTAAAATTTTAAATAAAGGCTGCAAAGAGAAAATTGAATCCTGAAGTAAATTGAATTGGTGAATTAGAGGATGAGGTTGAAAAATTGTCCCAGAACACAGAAAAATATATTCCAACATGATCATATGTATATGAAACAAAGACACATGGAGAATAAATCCAGCAGATCTACACCAGTTTAATAAAAGCTCCAAAAGGATAGAACAACAGAGAAAGTAACAATAATAATAAAAATTAACAAGGGAAAAAGGGCCTAAGCTTCAGAAGCTCTGATGCCTACTAGCTATCAAGTGAAATTAGGGTAGACTCCCACACTGAGCTCAGTGCACTTTTCTTTCTGCACTCAGGCAAAGCCAAAAAGTAAACAAAACATTATCTTAAAAAGGGGAGCATGTAAGTGTCTCATCTCACTGCCTTTTTACCACATGAAGTGCTAGAAGATAAAGAGAATAGAAAAAAAATCGAGAGGAAAAAATGTCACTCAAGAATTTATTTGGAATGTGGAGATGTAGCTCAGTTGGTAGGATACTAGCCTAGCATGCAAGAAGGCCTGGAGTTCAATGCTCAGCACTACACTGGGTAGGCTGGCATACCCCTGAAATTCTGGCACTTAGANGTGGAAGCAGGAGGCCCTGAGCTTGAAAGTCATCATTGGCTACCTGGTGAATTTGAGGCCAGGCTGGGATACAAGAGGTATCTATTTTCAGAAACTCAAGAACTTATGAGATTTTCCTCTTCCAGGGAAAAATTCCTCATAGAAGCCTGATCACAGTCAAGAAGTAAAAAATCAATCAATCAATCAATCATACAAATTGGAAGAGGCCAGATCACTATAGAAGATTTTCAAAGGATAAACCCATAACAGTATTACTGTTCAAATAATTTCTACTAACATGTAAGTATTATAAAACTCAGCAAATGTTCAGCTACCACGAATGAATCCTATATATCAGCAATAAAAGTCTTCTATAAAAAAGATGAGATAAAGATATACTTTAGAGACAATTTGAAGAAAAGCTAGATGGCAGAAGCGAAAATAGAATAAGAAAGAGAAGGAAAAAAAAGATTTCAACCTAATTGGTAATCAGAAGATAGAAAATTAAAGATACGCCAATTTGCATCTATCAATCTGAGTGTTGAAGATCAGTATGTGTGACATTACCAAGGTATTAGTGGCTAAGGAAACAGAAACTCGGTCTATTGGTAGGACTTTAAATTAGTATTAATATTATGAGGAATTCAGCAATAATGGACCAAGTTGAGGACTTCTGCTTCTGCATANCCGAAAGGTACTTGTACCNGCACCCTAGCATTGGTTGCAATAAAAAAAAGTTAGAAGCAACCTGTATGTTCATCAGAAGATGGAGAAACACTGGTGAAGCACACAATTGAATGATATATATGTTACAATTAGTGAATTACATTTGTTATTCAAGCTTGGTCAGAGAACAGCAGATTCTGGAATGGTATTACACCATGCATCCATGTACAGTTTACTGGCTCTCAAAGCCATCCAGGCATTTATATGAACTGCATGGATCTATATGAGCAGCTAGTAACAATGAGAAATGAGAGTTAAATAGAGTTGTATGGAATTCATAATAGCCATTGCTTCAGGGAGGATGGGCTGGGGANCTTTGGGAATGTGTATTGTGACATGGCACTTCATCCTCATAACATTTTGCCCCCTTTATTAAAATCTAAATCACTCAGAATGCCAACATTCATTAATTCTGAAGAGTGGGCATCTGGGTGTTTATTTTGTCACCGTATTTTATTTAAAACCTTTCATACATACCCCAAAGTGGAATAAATATCTAACCTTGTGTTCTTATAGCAAGGGTTCTCCTGGAAGACTGACTGATGGGTTTCTGGAGGGAAGGCAGGAAGTCCATAAAACTTCTGAAATGCTATTTGCAGCTGGCTGTACCTGTGTTTTGTTTGGGGCATGGATATGACTTTTCTTTAAAAAGTACTTAGCTGCGGTTTTGATTTGCTCAGTAGTTGAAAGGTACTATTGGTATTTAGCGGCTGGGCCCAGAGATTCTGAACATACTGCAAACTGCACTCCCCACCTCCACACAATAAAGAGTTGACCAACTCCAAATGCCAATTACAAGCTAGGAATTGCATTCGAGAGAGAACAGTTGTAAAAACTCACCAGCTGTTNAAACACGTAGACGTGTTCTTTTCTTTATGTAACAGGAAGTCGCGGAGGTTGCTGGCACTGGTTCAGTGTCTCAAGGCTGTCAGGATCCAGTTCACCATGTTCCCGGTTGCCCTTCTCTCAGACTCATAATGGATGCTGAAGCTTCAAAGCATCAATTTCAGTGTCCAAACAAATCAAATAAGGCCTGCAAGAGGAAAGAGTAATTCCGTATTTCCAGAAGACTTTTCCAGAAACTCCCAGTAGACTTTTACTCAGGTGTTACTGTACCACAAAGCCTTCCTTGCCCGTTGCAAGAATTTAGTTTGGGGCTTTGTAATNTTGATACTAGAAGAAAGTGAAGGGTTTGGAATGAGTGCTGAGTAAATGAACTCACATCACTTGCTGCAAAAGAGAATAGGTTCAATTTTTGTACGAAAAATTTTTTTAAAAAGCGGGTATCTCAAGGTTCACACAGGAACACTTTGTATTTAACTTTGTATTTTGTATTTAACACCACTTTGTATTTAAATCAAAGGGAGTTTTAATGTAGGAGATTGATTACATGTGCCAGATGACTAGAGAAACTAAATAGAACATAGGGAGGCAGCCTGGGTACTATAGCCTCTTTAAGAGTCTATCTTGCTAGAAAAACAAAGGGAGAAAGTAGAGTTCTTAGGGTCACTTGGAANCAGCTGGAATCAGGACAGAGCGAGCATCAGGAGCTGGAGCCAGGGAGGAGCTGCAGCAGAGACAGGGAGTGTGTGATAAGTCTAGCTTCTCCTTTCCTTCATGGGTTTCTTCCACAGCTGAACTCACCTGGAAGCTAGCTGATTCTGGCTGAAAGGGTCCCTCTCAGATGTAGAACTGACAAGACGGGGGACAAGGAATTCGCAGGAGGGAGAAGAGGCCCAGGAGCACGGTGACCAGGCAAAAAACCAAAGCATGTTTCTATGCAAGACGGGGAAGGCATGGACAACGAAAGGGAACTGTGAGCAACAAATTTAGTACCAGGTGATGACACAGAACTCAAGGTGGAGAGCATTAAACAAGATGAAAGATTTTCATTTGCCTCCTCCCTCCCTCCCTCTCCCTTCCTCCCTCCTCTTTCTTCCTCTCTTCTTTTCTTATAGCTACCAGGTGCAATTCAGTATCAACAGAGGTGACTTGAATCCCTTTGCTAGATCAAGCCGATAAGAGTAAATAAGNACATGCAGCACTAGTTCATTTTAAGACATAAGACAGCAGCCAGATCTAGAGTCAGAGTTAACCACAACTGTGAGTGCTTCTGTTAGTCCACAAGAAAAATGAAAGTAGATGGAGTCTATTATGGCTTCCACTCAAGAGGATATAAAAAACCAATATAACTTTAGGAAAGCAAGAGAGAGGAATCAATAAAAATAAAAA